>JAJHUR010084870.1:0-23683 GCA_027495735.1 Lutjanus campechanus
CAGAAATTAAATTACATGAAATTAATGACATCAAACTTTCTCATAATAAGCATATGATTTGATTGTGAGTTATGGCCAAAAATGTGTCTTGTGAGGTCACAGTGACCTTCGAACCACCAAAACTGAATCAGGCATCCTCGAGTCGAAGAGGTCATTTGTGTCAAGTTTGAAGAAATTCCTTCAAGGCATTCTTGAGATATCATTGTCATAAGAAGTGTGTTTTGTTTTGTTTTTTTTCAAAAATTGTGAATCACAGAGGTCCTTCAGCATGCAGGCATGAATGTGCACCAAAAATTAGGCTGATAGTTGCCTCATTGGCCCAGTAGTATTCAAAATTTACATCAATTTGCATCGTTTGAGTGTTTATTCTGTGTTGGGAATTTCTGCCTTCCATTCAGTCTGTATGATTTTTATCTCAAGCTCTCTCTTTATGTTGACATTTTGGTGTTGGGTTTTGAAATATGGCCGGTCTGTTGCAAATGCCACGGCCGTCACTGCACGAGACACAACATATTTAGTACATTTAACCAAAACCATGGTCTTTCCCTAACCTCAAAGGTATCCTCTGCAACATTTTCTGGCAGAAAACAATGTATAGACTCTTATATAAACATAATCTTGTTCATTCATCACTTATGACCCAGTAGAAGTGTGTGGTGTTGGCTGTATCTACTGTGACCCTGCCCTTTGCCACATTCCTTATTTTTTCTCAATGATTTGCTGTGTTTGGGACATTTCACCAACCCAAAACGTTGGTATTTGAAGTCCTGATGCATTTAAGAACAGCTTGAACAAGCGTTTATGTTGCCTAAACCGAACAAATGGGACTCTGTGGAGAAAAGTACATTTAACAAGCAACGATTGCAGGCGAGTCACAGCTTCCAAACAAAAGTCTCACAGACTCCTGAGAAACTCTTTTATTGGACAGAGTTTTCATCACTTGTCATCCCACCAGGTTAGAGATTTTGTCAGCAGGGGGTAGCCAAGAGGAATCCGATTAATCCCACTCCTGGTAACTTTGTTAAGTATGATGGACTCATCTGCAGTCTGTGCCACAACTCTCAAACTTTGATATTCAAACTAGTTAGTAAGTGTGTTGAACTTTTTCTCTGGTATCTTCACATCTACAAATCTGCTGCCATGAAGACGTCCTCATTAAACAAAGCTGTAATTCCAGTATGTGAGCAGGGTTGTAATTTACGTGCACTGGATACAAACTGTGAAAGGTAAAAATGAAATTCTTTGGATGAAAGTAACTTTTAAGAGGAGATTTAAAAGATGATTGTCAGAGAAGTTGTTCCAAAGCCCTCAGAGCCCCGACAGGAAAAAACCCTCTCACCTTTAGATGCCAAGTTTCACCTCCTTATACCCATAACACCTTGCATTTTGGAATGTCTTCTATTCTTTCAGGGCGAAGACAGACTTTCTAAGATGCTGGGGCAAAAATCGAGGGTACTTGAAAGGCCCTTGGGCTGACCACAGTGGCACTTTGGGAATTGAGGCAAATCAAAGAGCCTTTGTGGCAACAGTTGCCCCTTTTAGTGTCCCATTTGGGCAGAAATGATATGATGAAGTGTCCCTGCAGGGCACAGATGAATTCTTCTTCAAGGGCGACTCAATCTGCATTCTTTTCCAGGTTATTCAAATGTAAATGGCCAGTCAGCCGTTAGCCAAAAAGCATTGACGAGGTAGTTTGGTCTGCTGATGCCCTCCCCTTCCTCAGCCTCGGGGGTTCATACTGTATGTAGCAACGTCATCATGCAGAAAACAATTTTAGAGGAGCTGATGCTAAAAAAAAGTGTTGCAGAAGTTTGTGGAGAAGCTGATGTCCAGCCCTCAACACTCAGCAGAGCCACTCGGTTATTCAAAGTCCTGTCAGGTGGCCGGTTTGAATGGAAAAGAAAATACATTTTTAGCCTTAATCCACCACAGTAAACAAAGTCTGCATTCATTCTTTTTCATTGATGTATCTTGGTGTGGCAATACAGTGCAAATCAATAATCACTTAAACTGAACAATGAAACTCTTATAACATGAAGAAAAATAAATGGATTAAAGAGTCTCCGAAGCTGGTCAGAAATGAATGAAAACCAGCGGCTGAAATGGAGAAAAATAACTGTACGACATGTCAGCTGTGATGTACAAAATGTGACTTGTGGCAAAATAATCTACACTTTTTCAGACTGCAAGCAAAAGATTACCTTTTGAGGCAGCTGGTTTGCGAGATCACAGCATCGCGTGAGGATCTTCTCACTTCTCGCATTTGTAACACCTAAAACCACACCCGTAGTCGCCAGCAGTCCCTCCTAGGATGCCGATTGGCTGCACCGCTGTTGGTGCGGACAACTTGAAGCCTGGAAAGATGGATTCTTGCATGATCTCGCAAATCAAGTTGCCTTGGAAGGTGAACATGAAACTGTTTGCTTGATTATCTGATTATCTGGAATAACTGAGTCATGGTTTTTGGAGAGAGACACTGATTTGGATTTTTCCATGTTTTTTGTTCCATTATATTGGAGAGAAGGCAGACAATATCTCCAAAACTCTGCAACTCACACCAAAAGTGGAGTGATCTGTCACTTTAAGACTTTACTTTTTAAAAATGTTAAAAATCTTTGGTCATAAAAGGCCTCATAACCGTTTGGTTTGGCACTGACCGAACAGATTAGACGACGTGCAGTAACCTGCCCCTGTTGGCAGCAAATACAACCCAACTCCTACGCTCTTTTCTCAGGGAGATGAATCGCCTGAACTGAGCATTCTGCCTCAACACTCTTGTGGAGAGCCGCTGACAGTTGTGGTTAAAAGTTGCCCTTTGACATCCTGAAATTTTGGATGAAATCTGTATCTGTGAAGCCATTCACATCATGATCCCACATCTCTTGGCTTCGACTCTACATCCAAACACACTTCTGTGCAGAAGTAGCAGCCGTGGCTTCACAAAAAAAAAATCTATAATTAAAAATGTGGCACTTCTTCCCCTCGTCCTTGTTATTATCTGCTCATGAATGTGCTGGTTTTCACTGCACATCAGCTTACAAATGAAACTGTAACACTGACATTAGTGGCCTCCATGTCAACTTATGTTCAACAGCGTGCGGCACTTCAAGTGCTTTGTGTATGATAAATGGGTTAGGACATATAAAAACACTGCCATGGTCATTTAAAACCAGGTTTCAATTTAACACTTTGCACCACTTTGCATGTGCAGTTCACCTGAAAGACTGAAATTTGCATTTTCAGAAGGCTCACGTGATTATTTTAGCGCAAAGTTGAACTACAATGGAACATTTCTAAAAAAATAAATTAATTTGAAAAAATCCTTCCCCAAACAGTCTTGGTGTGAATGCATGCTGACATTCATTTGTCTAAAAACAGACCTCATCCAGAGGTTAACGCCTCCGATGTTCAGCCACAGGGCAGCTGCTTGTTTGTGGGAGACAAAGTGTCAGAGTGCATCATGTCCAAGGTCCTGGAGAGAGGAGATACATCAGACACCCAACTGTAATGGCCTGTAATTAGAGAGCTGATTAGTAGAACTAATGACCCAATAAATGATCCTTCTCTCATATCTCAATGCCTTTGGAACGAGACTGGAGCGGCAGATAGGGGACAAACAGCGTGGCTGGACGTCGACGAGGACAGCCCCGCTCTCGTTAACCTAATTATCGTCTATACAGGTGAGTGAGTGATGATGGAAGGTGATGAGGCCGTCCGGAGGTGTTTGCGAGATTTCAGGTGACAGCTGCGTGGCTCCTGTTGTCTTTTTTAATATTAAACTTTGCACTACAGGAAGCTCTCGTGACAAAGATCCTCATAGGCAACAAAGGACAGCAGGATTTGTTTCTCAAACCAGATCTTTAAGACGGACTGTCCGCACTGCTAGCTGCAAGTGATCAGATCGGATTTGTGTGCACAGACATCACCAACCTATCTGCAACTATGTACGCTGGTAATGCGGCTTTCCAGTGTGGAAGAAATGGAGATCCATCATCTCACCATCCAAACAAATGCGCTGTGAAGTCACACCAGACAAATTCAGCGATGTGGGTGATGATGTAGTGATACATTGGGTGTTTTTCATCATGCTGACTTATGCTTCCTTGCATCCTGTTTCCTCCTGTGAACCAGAAATTTCCCCCCTCCACCATCATGAAGGTTCTTCCAGTACTCAGTACAAAACTGTGACTTTAAGTTTTGAAAGATTGCATGCTCTCTCTCTTCAAATGCCATGCAGTGCTTTTCCCAACACCTCCACTTTTCCATCCAAACGGCATCCTTCCTGATGTCCTGTAAAAAGACCGCTCTGGAACATAGAAAAGGTGCCGCTTCACCATCTTGTTACCTAGTTTCTTGTGCGCGTTGACTACTTTAATGAGGTGAAACAGAAATGCCAAGCACTTCAGCCTGAATTCTGACAAAAGAACACAGGTTGAAGGTGAAGCAAGTGCACCAAACTTAACAAAAACAGACCCAGAGCGAGTGTTTTTTCAAACAGTTGACATGTTGCTTAGCCTGTTAGCTAATGCACAGAGCAGGTTACGACATCCTTATTGAAAAACCTGAAATGATATGATTATCTCTCACTTGCTCATTCACATGGCTTCCAATTAGGAAGCGCTGAAATATACACAAATTTATTACACAGTAATTTACTCCCATGCATGATGTAATCTCAGTCAGCACTCCTCTGGCAGCAGCACAGCAGCTCTTTCTTTCCCCTCGCACCACGTGCCAGGCAGGAGACTGAGCTTTCTTCCTGTCCAGACTTTCTAAAATGAGTCTGAATATAATGTGCAAAAAAACAGATTTGGGGGGTCACTTTGGTAGCTCACTTGATAGAGCGTGCACCCCATGTACTGAGGCTGTGAGTCCCCTGCAGCAGCCATGGGTTTGACTCCCGCCTGCACCCCTTGCAACACGTCTTCTCCTCTCTTGTAATAGTATCTTCAGCTGTTCTATCTAAATAAAGGCCCCCAGAAAATGCCCCTAAAAAAACAAAAGACCTATTTTGGCTGGCAGCCTTAACAAGGCAAAAAAACATTTCTTTGTAAAACCTTACTAAAGTCTTTGTACTCCCTCCTCAGACATTTTTGCACCACCACAAACAGCGAGCTGAGTGTCCAATCTGAGACACTTCTGTAGAAATCCAATCTGAATTGCTTTTCAAACCATCTCCAAATGTGGCTTGGATCCAACTTTGTTTTTTTATTGTTTTTGTTCTTTTTTTTTAGCACAGACTTCCTCAAATAAATCTAGATACGATCTGGATATGCCAAAAAGCGGATTTGGGCTCGCAGTCTGAACAAGGCCAAACACATCTTTCTCTGTAAAACCTTATTAAAACCTCTGCACTCCCTCATGCAGCAAAGATTTTCACACCGCCACAAACAGAGAGCCCTCTCTCTGTATTCAGCGGAGAGTGCTGTAGGCCACGGGGTAATAGGTGGCTTGGGGCACATCAGATGGGGAATAACAGTGGTGATTATCTTCTCTACCTCCTTGAAGTAATAGATGAAAGCCTCGCCATCATGTAATAGGCTACTTAAGTCTGTCAAGGCAGAAGAAATTTTTACCCCGGCCTTATTTGCCTGGCTCCTCTATCCCCTCTTTTGTGGTTAAATACGCTTTGTCTGCATGCCCCTGATGAATAGCGCAGGGCCTTTCTTCCTCCTTCCTCCCTGACATGATAAGAAAAAAACCACACAGGCGATGTGCTTTTAGTCGCCTTCAGGCTAAATCCCTGCAATCAAGAGTCATTTAAGATATGACACATCCAGGCGCTAAAGAGCAGTCTGGCCGGGCAGGAATAATCACACTGTTATCCATACTTTGACATCATTAATGAGGCGGAAGAGAGGGACAAACCCCGAGGTGAGGAGGAGTAGAACGAGGCAGATAAATGGGCTTGTTTTTCGGGGGGGAGATCATATAGCCGGTGTTTTTTGCGTGATCATATCACTTAGCCCTCCGCCGCGGCCTCAGCAGGAGCTGCTTTTGAAGAGCCCTGGCTAGTTGTTAGCAGCAAGCAATGACACCTTCAGTTTCTCTGCAGCATTGATCTGGGAGAGCGTGTTATCTTGTTAAAAGCTCACCTCTAATGGCTGCTGACGCCTCAGAGTTGGGTTTTTAATTTGCATCGAACACCACACACCCGTATGCTAATCCTACAGCACCTGCTATATCTTTGCATAATTCTGCATAAAATCCTTATCTTAGTCTTTCACGAGATGTAGAAATGCCCTTTAATGTTCTTATTGGGAAGACAACCCGGACGCGTCGGAATCAACTTTGCAGAGCAGATAAAACTATCTAAATGCAAATAAACAGCATAATCGTGTCACAATCGATTCAGAGTTTATCATGCCACGGCTCCTGCAGGGCACATTGTTTTAAATCAGACATCCCTCTTTGCTTGTATCCTGTTCCTCCATCGTTATTTTTTTTATTTTTTCACAGAGCGGCACGCCTGGTCGAACCTCACTTGTTATCCCTGTATCATCTCGGGGTGCATTTTAAACCAAAGGGAAGATGTTACAAGTCCTGAGAATCAGCGCCCATCTATTCTTAAATGCACATTTAATCTGTCTGATTGTCTGCAGCTCTTCTTGCTTTTGTCTGTGCGAGCTGATTTAACAACACTTACACAAGTCTCTGGGCAGAGAAGGTGTTTTTTCTTTGGCTCTGCTCCCTCGGCTGCTTCGATAAAACTAAGAGATAGTGAAATGTGATACTGGGTTAAGTTTGACATATATTCATTTGGTTGAGAAATATTTAGCCTCCTTCAATAGTAGTTTCACACTGAAAACAATATAAGCACAGTGAAAGTATTATTGGAGGATTAAGTAAATATTTTAGCATTAAGTATTTTATAGCTACGAAATCAGTTTGATCTTATATTGTCTTGTAATAAAGAGAATAATGTTTCCCAGGCCTGTTCTTGCACAGTCTAAACTGGGATGCAGCACTAAATCATATGCCAGATTATAGATAAAATATTTTCTTCAATGTCCTCCCGCTGCTACTTCTCAACTGCTAACTGTAGCTGCCTTAAGCTCAGTTAGCCATGCAGCTAGCCAACTCTGCCCGTACCAGACTGGGAGCTCGGAGCACCAGTGTAGTGTTGGGGTTTGCGCCAATAACACAGGGGCTTTGGACAACGGGAGAAGGAGTTTTCCAGGCCCAAGTGAGGATTACGGGCGGAGAGCAGCAGCGGAATGAGCAGGTGAGCACAATACGGCATCAAAACAGGGCTTTGCCACCTCTTCGGACCGAAGAAGACATTGATGAAGGAGGAAAAGAGGAGGAAAAAGAGTAACTGATTGAGCAAGAAGCTGCCGGATGCCCGACTGGTGTTTTGGTCGTTGGCGAGTGGATTCTCGCTGCAATACAGATGAAGCAGAGCACAGACAAACAGCTAAGTTAGCTTTAGCATCTTGTAGCCCCATCTGACTAGATCAACAACAAGACATCAATAAGAACCAAATCGGGAACTTGTGATCGGAGGTTTGAGACCTCTGATTATTTTTTGATTGTTTCCAGACAGGTGCAAATCTTTATCTATCTCAAATCTAAATATAGATCCGCTCTTGTTATATTATTGTTCCATTGCACCAGTTAAAGATTATTATCCACACAGGCGATTGAGATGATGTTATTATCTTGAATGGCTAATTTACAAAAGCCCAAGAAACATTTAAGGTTCAGACCTCAATGGTAGCTACGGCGAGCATCTTGGGTCTGTTTCATGGTGTTTTTGAAGGATATTATTATTATTATTCACTAGTTTTGGCTCATTTTTGTCATAAGTCACTGCCACAGGGATGTCAAACCATAGTTTGCATATTTCTGGCTATTTACCCAAACTTTTGCAGCAGTGAGAGCGATGTGTGTCGGAGGCTTCCCCGCTGTCTTCCATCAGGATCAGGTCAGAGTCTCAGATGTGTCTTGTAACTGATCTAATGACGGTGTTTTCCAGCGTTGCGCTGGCTTTATGGAGCTCAGCTGGTGCTCATTTGATATAGAATATTTGTATATTTATTTATTTATTGAATCACTGAAGGGAGTGAGGTTTAAAAACACATTTGAGGCGCTGCACATTCAGACAGCAGGAAGAAGAAAATAAAGGCGCAGACCTGAAACGGGAGGGAAACTAATGTAACTGGCAGCGTGTTTTGTTTTTGTGCACAGAGAGCTTTCCCTCACAATGGCCTCCCGCGTGTGACCGAGGGAGCTCATCAGCAAAAAGTGAAAGCATTAATTACCTGAATAAAGGCAGCTGGCATGGCACTTTTTAAAAATTCACCCTCTTTCAACCTACGTGTGAGAGAAGAGAAGAGATTTCAAAGCGTACCGGGGAGGGAGCAATTTTATGTAGCCTATAAAAACCATTATTCTCTACATAGTTGACAGAATTGCAAGATCATATGATTGAAAGGAGGTAATGGTGCCTCTTTCAACAATAACAGTTCCCAGTTTATTTCGACTAAATTACCTTTTAGCAATGCAACAAAGAAAATTTCCCTTGTTGCACTGCTGAGGGGCAATTTTCAGTTGTTGCACATCATATTTATGTATTCTGACTTCATCTCTTGTTCATAAGAGTTTTGATTGCTACTTCTGGCATCCTCCTGCTTATGACTTCTGGCTAAATTGGTTTTGCAGTCTTGCATAAAGTTCGACTCCCAAAAGAATATCAAAGCTTGCATTCCATAATGATCTTGTTTTTTAGGAGAACATGAAATATCATTCCTTAGAATTAAGATTTCATCACTGGAATCTGGCTGGAAAACATCGACAAAGGACTTAATGTTTCTGCAGAAATCGTTTGCTTCACGAGCTGTACACTCTGAGAAATAAGGGTTCCAAAAGGGTTCTTCCTGAAGGGCTGAGGTTCCAAAACATTTGCTTCTGAAGAATCTTTTTTTGTAAGACTAGGGGTTTCATTGAGAACCTTTTTCATCCAAAAAAAACCTTTTTTGAAGTTTTTCAAGGATTCTTGTAGATTAGTTAGCTCCCCTAGGTGGGTTCCAAATAATAAGAATGTTTCTTGGTAGAACCTCCTGGGTAGTTTCTAGATAAAACCTGAGGAATGTAAAAAAGGTTCTCTGCAGAACCTCCCACCCCCACCCCAGGTGTGTTCCAGATAAAACCCTTGGAATATAAAGAAGGTTCTTGGTAAACCCCCTTGTGTAAAACCCAGGTGTACAAAGGTTCTTGATAGAACCCCCAGAATGTGTTAGATAAAACCCTTGGGATATAAAAAGTTTCTGGGTAGAACACCCTGGATAGGCTCTATCTGAAACCCTTAGAATATCAAAAGGTGCTCAGTAGAACCCCCTGTGTAGGTTCTTGTTAGCACCCTTAGAAGGTAGAAAGGTTCTGGATGGAACCCCCAGAGAGGGTTCTGGGTGTAACTATTGCACCACAGAAGGGTTCTCCTTTTGAACCTCTCATAGTGGGTTCTGGGTGAAACCTTCCACGGATGGTTCTAAGTATAACCCTTTATATTGGGTTCTACCATAGATAGAACTCTCTGAAAGCATTCCAAGTCTACTAGGAACCAAAAAGGGTCCTACTTTGAAGACATCTGAAGAACCTGTTGAGGGTTCCAGTTGGCGCCTTTATTTCAGAGAGCGTATGAATAAACAAAGCTGGACTTTTTGAGTAAATTAAAGACAGAACAATGTTGACGACCTCCCTCTTCGGTTCCTTCGGTTCCCGTGCTACACGTTTCTGTGTGAAACAGAGGCGGAACGTGACGCCGCCGTGCTGCTCCGGTCTCTCCGTGTCCTCCAACCAATCATCACACAGTCTGTGTTTCAACAGGCACCTGTAGACAAACCTCGCTGCTGCAGGGAGACGGCTTCAGCGGGGAGAAAGTCAGCGGCTTCTAATGGTGACAAATGTGAGAGAACACTGCTGCTTTTACACAGAACAGCTGCTTTCTCCTCTCACTGAAGAAAAATATACACAGCAGCGTCTTAAAGGTCCAGTTTGTAAGATTTACAGAGTTTATTAGCAGAATATGATACTAATAGAATTAGTATTCCAGATAGAATATTTAGTAGACTCCATGTCAGACGCCTGATCAGAACCTCAAATTCAGATTGACTTCATACTCAAACTGGTTATGACATGAAGTTATTTCATCTCTGGTCATATGCAGATTAAGACGATCACTGTTGGTGTATTTTTGCATCAGTCTGGAGCAGAGAAAATATTTTTCATCATTTTTCTGATGACTGAAATTAATTAGACAAACTTAAATGCAGGGGAGGAAGTAATTAATTACAAATACTCAAATGGCTGTAATTAAGTTCTGTAACTTTTATGATTTTCAAGTTTGTACTTTTACTCGTACTAAGTATGCATTACAAGATGTAATCTACTTAGTTACTTTTAGAATCATAGTTGAGTACTGAGTACCATTTGAATTAATATCCAAACCTTTCATCTGCATTTTAGTATCCAGTCAGGTGATCTGATCACAAACAGGTGAATGAAAACAAAGACAAAACAAAACACTGTGGAAAATTAAACTTGGACTTAAAATGAGAGAAAAACAGAAAAAAGATGAAAATGAGGGGGGGAAATTTTGCTTGGTATATAAATGATTGTTTCCTAAATTATTGATGACTGATCGATTGATAGACATTTTCAACTATTAGTTCTGGAAAACACACAAAATTTGCAACCCTAGTTTGGAGAGGTGACCGTGACAACGGTTAAAAGAAACTAATACTCTGAGTGTTTTTTTTAGATGAATACTTCTTACTTTTACTAAAGTTTTTTTACTAACACCAGTACTTTTATTTGTAACTGAGTAATATTTGAGCAATGTAACAGTACTTGAATACAGATATTCAGTACTCACAGTACAGCAGTGCAGACATCACGTCTAGAAAATGTATCTTAAGTGTTTTTTACAAACAGACACATATTCCACATGTTGAGAATCCTCATATATCATGTTTGGGTGCTGACAGGAAGTAAACAAGGTGATGTTGCTGCAGCTGCAGGAGGAGGAGGAGGAGGAGGAGGAGGAGGAGGAGGACAGGTTGCTCAGTGCTTCAGTTCCAGCGCTCATGTGGAGCAGTTTGTCCCACTGTGATAATTCACATCCAGTTGGAGCTAAAGAAAACCAAACTGTTGCATCTCTGTCTAAGATAGATGATCATGGCGAGTCTTGCTCTCTGCAGATTGTTCTCGATGCACGCTATGCAAATCGACGTATTTTCGTAATCGATGTCAATCACGTCGATGAATCGCCACAGCCCTGTAAACATGCCGTCGATCTTGCAAGACTTCCGCACGTGCGTCCATTAAGATATATATGAAGTCTCGCAAGATCGACGCCATGTTTACATCCTACCGACTACATGCTACAGTTGACATTTCTGCTAAAAACATGGCGTAAATGGTGTCTTTTGCGGTTAATTTTTAATGTCGCGGCTCGCGGACACTTGGATTACACCACACAAGCAGGATGGAGACATTTTGTGTTTGTTTTGTGTTCTTTTTTTAATGTTTTATCCGTGGTTGTTTTGTGAACTGAAGACCTTCACCCATCATCACATCGGCATAGTGGTGAGTACAAACTGAATGGCTCATTCTCACAAAGTGGAATATCACTTTAAACTTTAACTTTATCCATTTTTAGCCACTCTATGTGTATTTTACTAATTTGGTATTTTACAACTCCGGTTTGAAATGTGTGATTCTCACATATCACAATTCCAAACAAAAAAGTTAGATGGAAATGAATTCTTTGTTCAATTTGTGCAATGAACTTGTCCACCTTTGAATAACACAATTCTACACACATTCTGCATCATCTCTGAGATGGTTTTATGGGTCTGGGTCTCTAAGAGCAACCAAACCAAACCTATTAGCCACCTCCTTCAAACCTCGCTAATCAATAGAGCTGAGAGGAGATGTCCATTAACCGAGCATACAGGAAGCTGCTATTATAAGACACATGGTTCACTTGAGTTTCCTTTTCATGTGTAAGATATACTGTAATTAAGAGGCGCTGGACTGAAAGAAAAAAACTTGAAAGAATCCTGCTCACCAACAGCACTGAGAGCATAAATCACCCCAACTTACTGTCACAAGCCGGCTGGCATTAAAGCCTTGTTAGCAGATCTATGGCAGTTCCCATTAAGCTACATGATTCTATGTGTGCAATTAGGAGTGTTAAATTCAGTTAGGAGAAAGGGTGTTGTTTTGGACAGTGTGATATTTCCCTGCCTCGGTGTGTTAGGAGACCCAACAAGTGTTGGTGCAGGTGCACGAATGTAACAGAAGATGCAAAAAGAGGAAAATAACGATGGCAGATATGGATGTTTGGGCGTGTGTGTGTGTTTTTGGCGAGGCTGCGAGATGTGACGAAACAGGAGGACTGGTGGAGCGTGGACATGATAACGGGGGTAACGGTGGGTACCCGGTGAGCAGGAGGCAGGTGACTGCAGCGAGGTCGGGATATGGGCCGGTGAAGTAAACAGATCTGAGAATCAAGACACAAGATGTATGGCTTCATGAGAAAGCGCTTAACAGAAAAACACTGAGTTCAATAGGTTAAATTCTCAAATAAAAGCCAATATTTATATTATGGCCACATCTTACAGGTGTTGCTGACATGAGCAACTAAAGGCTAGGTGGGAAATATTGAGTGTTGGATGTGAATTACCTGTATTATAATACTGCAGTGAGAGCTTTAACTCCAGAAAAGCTGAAACAGAGAAGAAAGGGTTTAAAGTTTTCAAGCTGGCAGGCGAATTCTTCCAGTTCGGCAACTTTCTGGTTCAGTCGAAGGCAGCCCTCGCAGGGAGCAGATGGAGAGGCGAGTGGTGCCATGGTGACAGCTAGCTCTCAGTCTCTGTGCTAACTTCAGCCTGCTAGCTACCAGGCTAAAAACAAACACACGTATATTAGCGGTAGTGCTAGCTGCAGTCGGCCTCCAGTTAAAGATTGCCTTCAGTGGTAACAGCGCTGATAAAACCGACTTAAAACAACAAAACCAATTAAAATCTGGTTTAAAATCGTTTAAATAACGTTAAAACAACTCAGACGATTTCAGTACGCAGTTTATGCACTTTTTAGCAGTAATAGATTAGCTGTTTTTATTCTCCAGGAATTAATTTAGCTTCTGCTTTATTTACATGGGATTACAAATTAATTTAAGAAGATATTAATTAACTGAAAGTGATATATTTATCCATTTATTTATCAGTTCGGGGGCTTAAGTCAAGGCTAACGATTGCTATCTCGAGCTAGCGTTTGCAGTGTTTGGCTCTGTTGCCTTAGTTGACCTCTTGTTTTTAGCTGTATTTTGTTTCGATATGCTATTTTCTTTGGAATTATGCATTTCTAGTGCATAAACAATGTTATATGGTAAAATGAATGACTACTAAAATGCTTATCCCACACTAGTTACAGTACTTACTAGTTAATTAAGCTAAACAAGGATATTTTAAGTGCACAGTCACACAAAACAGAGCAGTAAAAATTATGATCCATTCAATTCAATGTCTGCAAAGAATTTTATGAAAACATTATTTCAACTTAGAGTACATACCCATTATTTCAGGGTACTTGCTGCTCGCCTTTTCACCTTATTTAAATGATCTAAATTAGCTCCTTTTAAGTCAACTGGCAAATATATTGTCATTAAACAGATGTTAAAGAAGGAGAGGAACACAAAACATTTTTAATTTTACAGAAATATGACAAAACATATTCATAAAACAGCGTAAAATTTGAAATAAAAGCCTGTCTTTAATATCAAATAATAAATAATTGGCCTCTGCAGCTGAAGTAAGTAAAAGCCTCAATCACGATTTGTACGGTAACTTCTGACAACAAAACAAATATTAGAAAAAGCGTCCAAACAGTCACAGTGTAACGAGTAGCGGGACTGAATAAAATGGGTTAAATTAATGCTAATAAAGACTCTGCAGACTCTCTGATGAGCCAGTCACCTTCAGATCAGGCTGCAACTGTGGAGAACCAAGAATCAAATGAGCATTCAGAGCAGGTGAAAGTCTAACTCGGTCTCAAGTGAGTTTGAAGCAGAAATCAGGCTTTAGTGGCAGCCCGTGTCCTCCCAATTCCAGTAATCAACGCTCCGTAAATTACAATGGCTCGGGAGATAAACTGTTTTGAAACCTTGCCATGGATCAAATGGGCAATCTTGATTCCAGCCAACTACAAAATTAGCCAGCCAGTTTCAGTTGTTTCTTTTCTTTTCTATTTTTTTTTTTTTTTCTCCTTCCAGGGAGAAGCCCAATTCAATTTCACCCCACGTGTGCACAGAGGTTGCTCAGACAGTGTGATCAATTGATAATAAGAATATGGGCCAAGCAGGATAGAAGTTTCATTATTTTAATTCCTTTACAGCAGCCCTCCAGCGAAGAGTCACATGAATTTATTTGTGGCCAGATGAGAGGATTAGTATATTGATTACAAACATGATTAAATGTAACAACGCTTATAATGAGAGCTTCTGGGAATTACAACGAATGAAACATGTTTCGTGACGTCATCCGAGTCCGGCAGGGCTGATATGAAATTTAATGGCCGAGCTTTGTTTTCCCAGGATGACTGAGGAGCCTTGGTCTCGACTTTCTCTCTTCTGTCTCTACACTCTGAGAAATAAAGGTTCTAACTAGAACTATAATGTGTTCTTCAGCCTGTCCCCATGGCAGAACCCTTTGGAGTTCTTGATAGAGCCTTTCAGAGTTCTTACCTATCCGACGTGAAGGGTTATACCTGGAACCATGTGTGAAAGGTTTCACCCAGAACCTCCTATGAGAGGTTCTACGGAGAACCCTTCTGTGGTGCAATGGATCCATCCAGAACCTTCCCTGAGGGTTTCATCCAGAATCTCTCCACCTCCTGGGTGCTAGCAAGAACACACACAGGGGGCGCTACTGAGCACCTTTTTATATTTCAAGGCATTTATCTAGAACATACTAGGGGTGTTCCATCAAGAACCTTTTATATTACAAGGGTTTTATCCAGGATCCACCCGGAAGCTTCAACCAGGAAGAGTTTAATATAAACACACTCAGAGAGTTCTAATGAGAACCTTTTTATATCATAAAGATTTCATAAAGAACCCACCAGGGGGTTCTGCCAGGAATCTTTTATGTTTTTATCTAGAACATACTTTGAGGGTTCTACTGAGAACCTTGTTATAATCCAAGAGTTTTATCTAGTACCCAGTAAGGAGATTCTACTGAGAACATTTATATATTCAATTTTATCTAGAACCAACCCAGGGAGTTCTACCAGGAATCTTTTATATTCCAATGATTCTATCTAGAACACACTCTGGGAGTTCTGCTGAAAATCTTTTCATATTCCAAGGTTATCATCTAATACACTCTACTACACTTTTTATATTCTAAGGGTTTTATCTAGAACCCATCCAGGGAGGGTTCTACCAAGAATCTTTTTATATTCCAAGAATTTACCGAGAATATACTCAGAACCTTCTTTATATTACAAGGGTTTCATGTAGAACTCACCAAGGGGGTTCTACTGATAAGCTTTTTACATTCCAGGGGTGTTATCTAGAACACTCTCAGAGGATTCTGTGTTTCATGCAGAACCCACCCAGAGGTTCTACTGAGACCCCTTTTATATTATAAAGATCCATGACGAAAGAGTTCTTCAAGACTTCAACCCTTAGTCTTACAAAGAAAAGGGATCCTCAGAAGCAAATGATTCTGGGTAGAACCTCAGCCCTTCTGGAAGAACCCTTTAGGAACCCTTATTTCTCAGTGTGTAATGAGAGAAATAAAACCCCACAGACGAGTTGCTCCTACAGAAACACACTGTAAGTTCCTTTTTTCATGCTGTATATTATTGTTGACTAACAATAACAAAGCTGCAGTAAATATTTTATAGTCCGGTTCTCTTATGAGTTCTGAGGATGAATCATAAACTTTGTTTTAATGTTTTCTATAACTGTGGCGTCTCCCTGAAGGATAATGAGTGTAATTTTAAAAATCTTATAATGTGCTGGTGAGCTGCATTATTCCCTGTTTGTTCCCTCAGAATCTGATCAGTGTTTGTGATGAACAATGAGACAGAAAACAATCCAGCGGACTGAGACCAGTTTTTCCCCCAAATGACGTCTGGTTAAAGACCGCATCAGTGAAAAACTCAGTTCTGCTCCATTCATGTCTGCTTGTGTCTGGATGAAGATGTACCTTCATCGTTTCTCACAAAGGCCAAACGTCAGGGCAGCAAGGCCGTCAAAGCCCACAGAAATGATTCATTTAACTTAAGGATTAAAGATCTTTTTGGTTTGCGATAATAACTCATTATTGTAAGAAAGTTCCTCATTATAATGACATACAGGATCTTTTTTTGGTCATATTGGCAGCAAAGGACTTCCACAGAGAGAGACAACACATCCAGCAGCACAGTAAAGAGGAGATAAGAGTATTTTATGCAGATAACAGAGACTCCAGTCTGCGGTGTAAACCACAGACCTATAGATTAACATCCAGGATGCATGATCAAAGAAAAAACACTCTGTCTTTCACTCTCTATGTAAGACTTTCTCTAGTCTGACCCCATGCATACAAACTCTGCCTTGTTTGCATTTCTTTAAACAAACATCTTGGGTGGTGCTAAGCCCAGGATGCTGCGATGGTACTGCTGCAAAATTGTGTCGAGGTGGAACATGTGCATATCAAGAGGCAAACTCTGGCATTAAAATGACCACATAGCTGCAAAAGAAAAGGTAACAGCTGTTAGCTTGTTTACATTCATACCATTGGTGCTAATTTGCCGTTTTCACCGTGTAGGTTGCCACTAGATGGTTGCTCTGGGGACTTTGCCACGGGTCACTTGAAGCAAGCGACCAGTGGCAGGATTTCTAGCTGCAGTGTGCATCCGGTGACTAGATATGTCCCACCCCACTAGAAGCGCATCCACGTGCGCCAAAAGTGAGACTCAACTGGGGGGGACTTCCGCTACCAGAGACGGTACTGGAGAGATTGCACCGCGATCCAGTGCTGAACTTAGGAGTTCAAACTAACTGTAAGTTTAATAAGAAAACCACTTTCAAACTCAACACCTTTGTAACACAAGCTTTGTGTTAAAGCCCAAGCTGAGATGACCCCAATGCATCATCAGGGTTAAAGACAAACACATGAAGGCATTATACAACAAACTGAGAAGTGCTCCTCATGAAAAGTAAACAGAAATTCATATGTTAAGATCTTGAGAGCCTCTGAAAGGAAAATAAAGTTGTTAAACAGCACATTTTTGTAGGTAAGTTAATATTTGTTTTTGGGGTTTTTTTGCTAGTACAGAGTAAGACATCGACAAGAGCCCTCAGGCCTGTCTTCGAGTCAATCTGACCCCCCAGCTGAGTTTTGGGATAAAAAGCACTCAGAAGAAAAGGCGAGCTGCACCTTCAGGCTAAATGCAATAAGCAGGGAAAATCTGGAGGTTACAGGCCTGAGGAAGGAGCTTTGTCTCCGCGTCATTATGAGCTAACATTTCTACGTCTTCTTCTCCACCTTGGTGGGATTGTGGCCACATTGAAACAAAAAAAAAATCCCATATCAAAATGACTTTTAGCTCGTACTTGGCTGTCTTAACTCATCTACAAAGGCTTTCAGAGCAGCAGTAAGTCAGACCACCACTCATGCATCCGTCCCTCGTTTCTTCTGTTCTGGTCACCGTTGCAGGTCGACGTGTTGTCGTATGGAAACCAAACCTGTGGTCACTTTCCCTCAGATCACACTGAACCATACACACTCACCAACAAGCTCTAAAAAGTTTACCAAAAGGAAGTTTTTATTGTTTACAGAGAGCGTAAACATGAAGTGAAATAAAGTCTTTTGAAGTCTCATTTTACAAGAAAACTGCAGCCACGACAAAATAATGATATTTACTGTTTCACTTTTACCTTTAATAGGTTAAATTGAGACGTGAGCACACAGACGCTCACGTGCACATCTGCCAACATCAGTTTCAGTCCATCAAACTGACAGTGCTGGTAAACACTGCAGGTTAGAAATGTATGTTTTTTTTTAGTTTAATCAGTTCCTTTTCCTTTAAGTCATCTTTGATGTGCTTGTGGCTGTGACTTTTTTTTAAAGTGCATGTTTCCTTTTTGCATGCACTGCAAACCCTCTTTGTGATAATAAAGTCATTAAAATTTAATCAACAACTTTAAGAAATAAAAAAAAAAAGTTCCTGCGACCCTGTCGCTTTGAATGTTGGATGAAAACAAAATCTGTGACATTTACACTGCAGAGAAATGTTTCTAAATTGGAAGGTAATTCTGATCATGAATAAATGCTGCAGAAATCAATGTGAGACCTTTCTAAACAATTAAATTCAACGCAGCTTTATTAATCCCACCAGGGGCAATTTGTTGGAAGAGCTTGTTATACATTAAAAACAACACAGAGTAACATACAAACAGATAAATCATGATGCCAGAGAGGAAATGTGTAATAAACTCTTTAGGCTAAACCATGCTAATAAATAATCATGCTAAAGCACAATAAAATTAAATTAGTTAACAGTCGAAATAAGCACAGAGCATCCAGTAGACAGACTGCAGAGGGAACTGGAAGAGGTC
Source organism: Lutjanus campechanus (assembly GCA_027495735.1). Classification (NCBI taxonomy): domain Eukaryota; kingdom Metazoa; phylum Chordata; class Actinopteri; order Lutjaniformes; family Lutjanidae; genus Lutjanus; species Lutjanus campechanus. The sequence goes on from JAJHUR010084870.1 coordinate 18,617, forward strand.
ACTTAGTAGAGTGCACATTCCCACCAGGAATCAGACGGTGAAGCACCTACTGCAATGCCACCACAACTAGCAGATACAACCAGCTGAGATCTGTAAAGTTCTGATAACATTAAAATGACCCCCACATAGAGGAGAGATGAAGACGTATCTCTCCTCCTGCAGGTGGATGCTGGGGTGGTGGTGGGGCTGAATGAGCAGGCAGTGATGCTGTTGACAGGCAGAGGGAGAGATGGGAGGTTTTAGCCGTTTAAATACACCACCAGATTGAATGGGTGCGTTTGGTTTGTACTACAGAGGGTGAGTGTTGACTGCCTGAACCAGCTCGCAGGCGTCACTACATTTATGTCCAAAAATGTGTTTGACCTTTGACCATCCAAGTTAAAAGGAAAAAGGAATTCCCTCCAAGCGTTCCAGAGATATCGCCTTCGCGAGACTGAGGTCACAGTAGCCTTGACTTCTGGCCTTTATCGACCAAAATCTACTCGATTCTTCTCTAAGTCCGAATGAACGTTTGTGCAAAGTTTGAAGAAATTCCCTTTGAGGCGTTCTTGAGACCTGAAAACATACTGCCTCTGGGGGTAAAAACATAAAGGCAAAAAAGTCCTTAAAAAAAAAGGTTTCTCAAGAAATCTGAGTCACGGAGGTCCTTCTGCATAAAGTCGTGAACATGCACATAAAAAAAAATAAAAAGGCTGATCAGTCTGGTAGAAATCGAGATTAGCTGCAGACAAGTTGTAAGTCCAGGAATCACTCACTCACACACGCACTCAGGATTGTATTTTGCAACTTGCTGATATTATCTGTCCAGAAAAGAATAGGTTGTTTGACAGTATTCCTCTCTTGGCAAAAACAGTGACAGAGCAAATTAAGAGGTGACATTTATGATCAGTTAGGGGATAAAGAGTTTTCACTACAAAATGCTCAGTTATCCGTCTTCATCAGGGGAAATTACTTGGACTTGCAAAAAAAATGGCTTGTGGGCATCTCTGGCATGCGGTACGGAACATTTTCTGTCTTGCAACAGGCTTAACATGGTATCCAGGGGATAATGTCAGTAAATTAGAGTAATATTCTGACTTTGCTTATGTCTTTGCAAATGTCCCCCTCGAAACACAGACGTGGGAGGGTGGTAATGACTAAATCGCATGAGATCTCCTTGTAATAACAGCCCAATGTGAATGCAGCTCAGTGTTCAGGTGTGTTAAAATTCTCACTTTTAGTAGTTCCTTTTATGGCCAAACTCCAGAGAACTTGAAGGACATGAAGTTATTTTTATAATCCTACAAGGAGTCTGCAAAAGCTGTTTTAGGAGTGTTATTAATATTCTTGCGAGACAAGTCCAAGTGTCTCTATAACCTGTGCATTAAATAACATAAAGTCCTGAAGACAAAAATAGAGCCGCAGCAAATTAATCTTCCAAATACTCAAATTCATCCTCACATTTCTGTATTATTGCTGATTATTAGAGCGAATATGAGTAACACCTATTTTTTTCACAATGATCACGAAGCACTTAAGAATCTCATTTAGGCTGCTGTCACACCTCCAACCATTCTGTCTTTCAATAAGACGAGACAAGACGGATGAGAGGCAGAATGAAGACCACACATAATTTTTTGAAGTCCGCTGAAATTACTCTCACTTAGCGAAATGACTTTGTCACCCAATTTCACCCCGCTGGAAAACAGCCAGGGAACACAGGGGGAATTAGTAGATGAAAAAGCATTAATGAAAGACAGTTGTCATTTTCTGACAAATGTCACAATGAATAAATTCACCGAGGCCATGGACGGCACCGAAATCAGGACGGTGACAAGACGACCAGGTGTATCGAAGGACATTATGTCTGGAAGTCAGAAAGCTATAGAAATAAACACCTCGGAGCGTTTTCTCCTCAGAGTAAATCCTGCAGCCTTCAAGCAATCTATTCAGACTGTCATGTCAAAAGCCAGGTGACTCTACTTTGTATAAAATTGCACTGATTTTTTTTTTTTCTTTTTCCCGTCAAATCACAGTCTTTCTGATATTGAGTGCAGTTCATCTTACGGGAAAATAAGACTCAATCTTTGCATCAAACAAATGTATTCTCAGTGTCAGAGCTGGAGGGCACGGCGACAGGATGCAACATGCCTCGGGACGGTCAGAGTAACTCGTTTGGTATTGATTTCATTGTCACTACAGCATAAAAAAAACAGGCTCTTGTTGTAAATTGACAGGTTTTCAGCATACAGTGTAGCCTACAGGAGCATAAGTTCTTAAACGAGTTTGTGCAGGGCTCTGTCGGGAAGTTCAGAAAGAGGCTGCCTATAGCTTCAGGCTGTCTGACATTATACATTAGTTTTACTGCAGGGATCATGTACAGTATAGCTGGAAATGGAAATACATTTATCAAAGTACTCTACTTTTAATGTATTTATTTCAGTTAATATTGAGCAGGTTCTGGGAAAGATCTCTAATGTTTGGATCAGTTCTCCATGGACCTTCATGCCCCACCACCATGGTTCAGAGACAGAACGTTTTGCCCATCTGATTACATTGACTTGCTGAGATCTTATTGATGGTTTGTTGCACAAGAACCATCTGGGAAGTCATACTCAGATGCTGTTTGGAAAAGGGCATGCACTTTCCAATAAAAACAAACAAACAAAAAAAAAACCCAAACATGTGGCAGGTGATTGGATGAATCAAATGTCACACTGTAAAAACAAAAAAGCTGAGAACCAACTACTGATCTCTTGTTGAGATTATTCACTTTTCTTCTTTATATAAACTTAAAGCTTTGAATTTTAGAAACACAAAACATTCATTCATTCATTGTCCATAACGCTTATCCTGATGGGTCGCAGGGAGGCTGGAGCCTGTCCCAGCTGACACCGAGAGGCAGGGTCACACTGGACAAGTCGCCAGTTCATCGCAGGGCTGACACATAGAGACGGACGGCCACTCACACCTACAGGCAATTTAGAGTTACCAATTAACCTAATTAATGCATGTCTCTGGACTGTGGGAGGAAGCTGTAGCGCCCGGAGAGAATGTGGACACAAGGAGAACATGCAAACTCTGCACAGAAAGGTCCTGTCCCACCAATCGGTGCCCACAAAACATTGTTTTTTTTAAAAATGTATTGAGTAAATTCATTGAAGTGAAATTAAATGTTAAAACTTTAATATTTTCAATTAAAACTTATTATTCAGGGTCGGGGGAAAAAAACCCCAAAAACAAATCAGGTTCACAGCTCACTGCGATCAATATTTGTTTTTTTGTTTTGATTCAAGTGTATCTAAAGTTTATCTAAAAAAGAAAATTGCAGTCTGTTGCCTTGAGCTTATTAGTTGTCTCAACAACTTTTTAACAGTGTATGTGCAGAGCAGCAGCGACAGACCAACAACATGTTCATGCTGTGAAACGTTTTGGTCGAGTTTAGACACCAAAACTGATTTGTCAGGTTTAGGAAAAGATCATGGTTTGTGTTTTCTGTGAAAGTCTTTGTTTGAACATCCATCCACCCCAACAACTCCATCATACATGGACTTCCTCACTCTTTATAATAATCCTGTCATAAATGCTACAGTCACTACAGGTCGCGCCTAATGTAAATATGTGTTTTGTCCCGACTCGTCTGTCATCACCCCTCTGCATCTGATACTGAAGCACAAGGTATCCTTTAGCAGCTGTATCTGACACTTCCAGAAAGCCTTTTTACTAGTGATTAACACTGTGAAATGCAGTTTGGTTAGATTATCTTAATGCTACGTAGATAGAAGCCACTTGAAAAGCCCAGTGTGTCACTTTTAGCCGCTAAAAGGCACCATCCACGTCTGTTTGAGTTGCTGAGGGGTGGTAACAATTTGACGAGTTGAGAATGAGACCTGGCGGGGTGTGATAAGCTGCTTGCACAGACAGATGGTCTTAAAATTTTTGGACAGCAAAGGATACAGCTAAAAATGAAAAAATGGCTTTAGAAAAGAGCTTTGGTGAATTTTAAAGCTATGGGATGGAAGAAAGTTATGATGGAGACAGTTGGCTACCCACGCTGCCATGCTGGTAAAATTTCATGGGAGCTGTCGCTTTTCTGCGCTGACAAAGTAATCATTGACTTTGGTAAAATCACCAAGGATTTAGTTTCTAATATCAACTGCTCGAGTGAAGTTGATTCATTTGTAAATATGGAAAGTAAACCCCAGGAAAACGCTTCATTTTCCATGTTTCAGTTAGTATAGTTTTATGTGCATTTTGAAGAATCACTACAAAAAAGTTGATGTACAAAACTGGAAGAAGATGGAAACTTTTTCTGAATAAGTTCTGACGTAGTGAACCTTTAGCTCACATATGAGGTTCATCTGGTGCTCTTTTAATTAGGTCATCGATTAGGTTATTGTTGCAGCCTCTTCTTCTGCAGTTGGTGCCACCAAGTCCAAATCATTGCATAACATTAGCGGACGGAAACAAGCAACAAGTTGCATTTTTCTTTTGCTGATTTTCTTGAGATTTGGTTAAAATTTGTGATCGTCTTGGATGGAAACACGGCTGATGAAAGAAACACAGAATGAGAGACTGCACTGACTTACAGAGCCTGGTGGAACATTTACTCAAGTACTTTACTTACGTACATTTACAAGAAACTGTACTTTTAAGTACTATATTATTTGAATGATGCATTTTTATAGATTTTTTTTCTATACGCACTAGAGCACTCATTCCCAAACACTGGGTCGTGACCCACAGGTGGGTCACAGGAGATTTTATTTGGACGAGGACAATGGAGGAAATTCTGCAAATTTCAGATTTCTATCTGCAGTACAGCTTTTATAAAGCATTCAAAATGTGTATATTGTTGTATACTGTTGTATACTATTGAGTTTTAATGTGTATGAGTTTTCAATTAAGTGTCAAGATAATATGCAGAAATGGAAGTAAAAATGGTCAGGAACTTTAATTAATACGCAAATTTATTGATGAAGGGGTCCCCAGAAAAAAAACAGTTTAGGAAACACTGGTTTAGATGACTGTGAAATTAAACTTACATCATTTTATCTTCAGGTTATTGGTGAAAAATAAACATGAACA
>JAJHUR010084871.1:0-29959 GCA_027495735.1 Lutjanus campechanus
ATGCACATTTATGTACCTGGAAGTATCTCTGGAATCATTTATCTGACTTAAAGGGCGATGTTACCGCACCATTTTGAGCAGTTGGTTGCACTAGTCTTGGAAGCATTAAACAACACAGGAGAGAAGAGCTTCAAGGTTAGCCAGAGTGACATTTCATGGCTGCTGCTGCCAGAGAAACAAGAAGAAACGCTCTCAAGCCATCATCAGACTCTCCGTCTTGCGAGGCCAGAAATTCAAAAGACTTGTCACTTTTGAAAATCAGGAGAGTGTGATGTGTCATTGAGGAAGGGCTTCTTTCTTCTCGCGTCGATCCCCTTGTGTGTGTCCCCTCCGCTGACTGACAGCTAGGGATGGGAGTTTGTGTTGGTGGAGACAGAATACATCTTTTGTCTGCTTGGTTATACATGGTGTGTTTTGTCTTCGCTACCCCTGGACAGCACTGACACATTGAGGTTTTCATTAGCCGTAAGCAGGTGGCGGAGGAGAGGGACACGAGCTTGTGCGCATGAGTCTGTTTTCCACGCCTGTCTGTGTGCGTACATCTGCACTGCACCAACTTGTATACTGTATGCATATCATGGAGGGCGTACATGTGTCTGCCCGCATGTGTGTGAATGTTCGCTCTTATATTTCAGTGTGTGTGAAATTTGGAGGTTTGCTCCAAAGGCGAATAAATCAGTGATGCCTGGGATAAGGCCGTGGCCCCTCCTCAAACTGCACAGACAAGCTGAGAGGCTCATTAATCAAACGGCCAGTCACAGATGTGATGGCTTCCACACAAACCGCCAGCAGACTGTGAAAGTCACATCCAACAGAGTCAACTGTCAGCCAGGCAGGCAGGCAGGCAGGCAGGCAGGCCGCACTTTTCCTCTCCCCCCGTCTCTCTGTCTCTCTTTCCCCTCTGTTGTATTTATCTCTCAGTCTCCCTTTACCTCCTCTCACCTCCAGCGTGATGCCTCGCTGTGATACATCTGAAATATTTGTCTCGTCCCTCTAAAAACGATCTGGCGGGTCGAGGCAAATCTATCTTCTCAGAGAGTGGTCATGGTCAAGCCATTCTAGGGACACGACACATCAGTCATTACTTCACATTGCTCCGTTCTCGGTGGTTACAGCAGACCGTATTTTGTGGTACAGTTGAACAGTATCTTTGTCTCTGATCTTGGCCTCCTAGATTCTCTTGTAACCTAATTAATCCTAATTCATTCTATGTGTGAATGTTGATAGCATGGCAATGATTTTTGCTTTGGTCCAGACTAGGAATATGTTTGAATTTAAGGGACAGTTTATCCATCTAGATCGCTTTGATGTGAGTTGCCAAGTTTTGGAACTAGATGCACTCAGCTACTACTATATTAGCTAAAACATAGCATTAGGTGACAAAAATACTCATCTACCACACCAATACCCAATACACTACCCAGAGGCAGAGACTGAACATTTAAGCTGAAACAATCTGTAGTTCTTCCTGCATCCATTGACATGACTGGATGCAAGAAGAACAGCAGATTTTGCAGTTGGAGATCTCAGCTTTCTTCGTCAATGTAGCACACACTCAGGAATTTAGTGCTTCAATAGACCACGTTTACCAGCAACACTTGGGGCTGCATTCAGATTGAATGGGCCTGTCTTAAATGAAACCGTTCACAAGGTCTGTGGATTATCTTGAGTAAGTGGGGCATGATTTTGACACTTTGAGCACCACAAGCCGAGTGCCACGTAGTTCCATTATATTGAAGAGGAAGCAGACATGTCTCTGCCTGATATCTCTGCTCTCACACTGAAACAGTCTGGATGGATAAATGGTACAACAGGCCAGAGGAAAAATATGTAATGTAGATTTTTGGGGTGAACTGTCCCTTTTGGTTTGAATAGTGGATATGACCAGCAGGTCAATAAATAACAGTTCACTGTGTCCAGCTTGCATATGCTGACACAGTAAGTAATTCTCCACCTGTAATTTCCACTGTAGAACACTGAGGTGTATATTCAGGGGTAAAATGTGGATGCCTCCTTCATGGAAATGCAGTCATGTGAAAATGAGTTTTCCCATCTCTTTCTGGTTATTATATCACATATCATATTCCAACCATTTCACTGCGGCAATCTCCTCTCCCAAAGGGTTTGAATTGGCCACAATTGTTAACAATAGTTACAATAATATCACTATTCACTGACAGAATTGTCAGTGCACAGTGCTTATGCCACAAGGCAAGCTTCTCAACAGGATTATCTGGTTATCCCTCGTGCATTGTGGACTTTCTGTAGCTTCACCTGACCTCTTTTTCACAAATATTGTGATTTCATATAATTTTGTGACATAAATAGCAACCTCTGTGATTGTTCCAACTTCCAACCTTGGATGGATGAACAGTTGGAGAGACTCTGTAGCTCCAGAGCTAAATGAAAATGCCTCTTAATCTACTGCAAAGCCCTCCAAGGATGGAGGGAAATGCTGGATGGAACCGGGACAAAACAAAGCCACCCGTTCCTGATTAAAAATGGCAAGTCCCAAGGCTCCCCAAATACACTGGGGTATTTGATGGTACAAATATAAAGACAGTGCTCCACACAGCAATAGGAAGCTATGCTTTTGTGCTCAGTAATTGTGGTGGAGGGGAGGAATTTCTGTTGTTACTATGCCAGAATTTTTAGGATGACACCAGTGCTGTTGGAACCTCACAAAGCTGAACTACTCCATTGGAAGATCAGTTTTTGCTACACGGACCTTATGAGCAGCTATTTAAACCAGGTTTTTATAAATATGAAATGAGCCGTGATTCAGCAACTTTATGGCCTATTTAAACACGTTTTTTTTCCCCCAACACCAGCCCTGTTTTTTTTTTTTCAGTGGGAATCAAAAGCAAAAAACTAATGACAGCTCAGCAAGTGGCGTGTTTGTAATCACGTGAAAGGAGGGTTCATGTTGTTGTTCCCTGCCTATCATCTCTGGTACGGCCTACTTAAAATTGAGCCTTGCCAGAATACATTGAGTGAAATTGTGGGCTGTCATTCTGAGACTTGCTCAGTAGTTATAGTATCAGTGTGGTCTAAAACTTCAATATCACTGCAAAACCATGTCAAACACATGGCAATGTCACAGCACAGTGTTAATTAAGTTGCTTTGCTACATTACCACCTGGCTTGGGGAGTAATAGATCATAGGATTATTTAATTAGGATACAAAAAAGTCAACTATATTGCATTACCAACACCACTGTGGTCTACTGTCAATTTATTATCATGGCCTCTAGAAAAAAAAAAAAGCTTCACTGGGTGGAACAACAGTAACAGTACAGTGCAAGTTCTTCCTTCCAGCTGTGAAAATACTGTCATCATCCAAGGACTCAACATCTAGTTTAAAGAAACATTTACGGCTAAGACCAACTACTAATGTTAGCTACACAAACCAACCGCTAAAATTTAGCTCCACAGGCCAACAGCTAATGTTAGCTACACAAAAGTCCAGTTAGCTAACAAACCTCAATATTACTACTACTGACAAGTATTTTGGAGGTGGTGATGCTGGTGGTGATGTGTTTGAAGGCAGAATCACAAGCCCCAGAATAAGTTTATGCCAGTTTACTTCAAGTTTGAATGTGAATAGCTATGCTAGCTAAGTAAATTTAAAATCTGCACAACTGCCACTATTAATCTAAACATGCATTTGCACCTATCAAAGGAAGGAATAGCTGGGTAAACAATTAACAGCAACAGACATAAAATATTATATTAGGCTAGATAATTTCTCCATATTTGGTGTTGAGATAATCTGAAAGTCATGAAAGTAATCAGGTTACATTAATTTAATGTTGCGATGCTTGGATTAGGGGACTGACTACATTTTTAAAGAAGCAATTAGTAACTGTATTGGAATACATTTTTAAAGTTACCCTCCCAAGTCTTTCTTATCACACTTGTTACGTTCAGGTTTTGTGTCACCACAACCGACTTTGGCAGTTTTGTTGAAACTTTTGCTCAGAAATTCTAGTATGTCCACTGGGTATTTGTTTTTGTCAGCACCGTCAGCAAAATATTTCCAAATTTTGCCCTTGGAACCAGTTTTGTCAACCAGTTTCGATGGACTGGGACTCAGTTAAAGACATGGTGGACTGTTTGACGCTGTTGCCATGTTTCCTGCTGATTTACTGAGTTGACTTTTTAGCTGACTGCAGCAGTCCATTGTCAAGAGCCAGACTGTGACCGTCTGTTCCAGTCCATCATTGTGTTCTTCTACTTCTTTTTTCTTACTATTCCTTGCCATGTGCCATCTTTATTCAAACTCTCTGGAGCTGACACTGAGTTAGGCGTCTAGCTTTCAGAATGTGTTTGATGGTTTGATGAGTGTGTTGAAGGATTATACTGTAAAACTGAATGTTGAATTTAAAAAAAACTAATAATGACATTTTTGTTTGGTGAGTCAATACTGCAGTCATGAAGAGCTGTGATGCATATACTCATAGCGGTGGTGCTGATATTGCTAATGATTGAATGAGTAGCAGTTTAACTTATACATAGACATTTGTAAATGTAGTTGCATATGTGTGTGTGCCGGTGCACCGTTATAGCATAAAGGTTAGAGAGATCATGTTCTTGTATCAAAGTGAAAGAGTATAAAGGGATAGTTCAGATTAGTTAAAGTGGGGTTGTGTGAGGTACTTCCTGATAGTCAATGTATTAACTACAGTAAGTGTCCCCAGTTTGGAGAAGCAAAGATGAGTACCAGCACAGAAGCTTAGCAATGTACTGCTAAAAAACATTCAGTATCAGTTTACATGTACGCTATATTTATAATATTTTCAATGCCTTACCTTGCTGTCAGACAGCCATGTCTAATGTCAAATATTGTTTTCTCCAAACCCACCAAACTACATAGGCAAAATCAGTAATTTTATCCTGCAGAACAAGGGAATTGCTGGTCTACCGCTGCCTTGATCTGGTAGTTCGTTCGTGTTATTATGTGACTTTGGTGTTTTAAAAGATGAGTTCATTTTCACTAAAGTCACACAATAACACAAACAAGCTAAAAATTTGAGGGACTGGTAGATCAGCAAGTCCCGTGTTCTGTGACGTAAAATTACGGATTTTGCCTATGGAGTTTGGTAGCGGTGAAAATAATCTAAATATAGGGAACACTTAAACTGATACTAATTTTTTTAGTGGACCTTATTTAAGTGGCTAAAATACATTTTGTTGCCGTACCTGTCCACAGCAGTAAATTGCTTACCTTCAGTGCTGGTGCCCCTCTTTAAACTTTAAATAATCCGAAGTTTCCCTTTAATTTTATTTCTGGCACCATCCAAACATCATGTTCATGTATTTTTGGAAGGCAGTGACACTCTGTATTGTCAATCACTATAAGTCACTCTCAAACAGCACATCAGCTAAACGCCTAAAACATTATGTCTGTGTGTGCGTGCGCTCCCGTGTGAAGCTGTGTGACGGTGAGGGTTTGTTTTGGTGGTACATCACGAGGTTGTATCCTGTCGCCAGGCTCATTAGCCCGGCGGCGGCGCCCAGGCTGCCCCAGCCAATCGCTGCTCTCCGTGCGGCTCTGCCATTTGCATGTGGTCCAGGAAGAGATAATTAGAGGGATCTCTGCCTGTCACTGTTAATCTGGGACTTAGTGAAGGGCTGTGACGCCGACATGCTGATGGACTGACACACATGTCTGCGCACACACAGTGCAGTATGGTACCAGTGTGCACACACTGGCATCCGATACACGCACATGCACACACGCCAAGAGCAAACAGACTACCTGCACACATTCACAGAAGCACTGTGCACGGGCAAACACACATGAAAACATGCTCATGCATACACACCAAACACAATCTCATTTCAACAATGATCACAAATTCAAGCCATCGACATGAATTCTGCACATTGCAATTTTGCCCAATCATTGCAACTTTTCTTCGAATTCAAACGGCGTCCCACGAGTTCCACCAATAATATTAGTCCCCCACACAGTTAATTTATTTATTCATTTTTGTCAATGACACAAGATTTGTGCTTATTAAGGTTAAATAATCTTTCATTATGCACTTGTTAACAGTTAACCATGGCTTTAAAAAAATTATCAGTATTGTGAGGCTTACTACTAATACTAGCAGAAGCTTATTAAATGTTTGACGTAATAGGTTAAAGTCAGTAAATGTGTTTTTAATGCTTTCATAAACAATCTTAAGAAACTCTTTATCAACATTCGTAAGCAGTCTGTAAACAATTTTCCCATAAATGCTTAGAAAGGTCTTATAATCTCACAATAAACATATTTATTATGCTATTATTAGCATCTATATTGTCATATTAATACATATTAATGTTAATAAACATCTTATGAGGGCCTTATTACCTATTAGCTAAGACCTATTATAAGCACCTTCGTTGCTTACTTTTTTGACTGAGATTGAGCTGCAAAAATTACATTACTTAGGGTAACCCAGTAAACTTCTTCACCTAAAAAATAAAGTATGTTTTGTTAGAATTTTTGTGATCCTAAGCCTTTTTAATTAGGTTACTCTGAGCAGAGTGTGGTTTTATTCTGTGTGGAACATGCTGCCTTTGGTTTTTATTGCACTTTCTTTCTTTTTTTTCTGCAATTTTCATTTGCTCCTGTAATTTAATTGCAAAAACTGCCTAAAAACCTTGCAACAAGCATCACAATAATTTAGAAATGCAGCCGTGAAATCAGGCATTTTTAGGCCACAGCAATCCCCAAAAAAGGCAGCAAAATCCTGGAGGTACTGTCTCATGTCTCTTCCCGACTCTGCTGCTGAATTGGAGTCTTTATTAACTCTTTTTGACCTGTGACTAATACAGTTGTCTATTTGTCATCGTTTTATCTCTAACACTGCAGCATATTACACTAAAATATATCAGAGCTGCCTCTCCATTGCTGTGTGAATGATAGCGTGTTGACTCAGTGGCTGTTTACACCAGTTGTACTATTCTGTTGACACAGGTTTTAGATCCCTGTTCAGATAGACTGTGTGCTTGTTGCTTCCCAAACAGGCAGAATGCTCGGTAAGCCTTTTGAACAAGCCCAGCTGTCAGCCCTATATACTTTCACACACAGACACACACACACATACACATACACATCGATACGCACACATCCCGACAAACATGTACATGTGCTCAAGCACTGGCACGTCCCCAGCCGCACACACGCTGCAAAAAAAACACACAAACTGACTCACACGTCGCTGATTGGCAGGCCTCCTGTTTTCCCATAATTCCGACTGATTTATCCAATCAATCTCACTTGGAGAGCTGCTAAAGCGTTGACTAATATTAAGAGTAGAACATGCGACAATTAAAACATCCTTCAGGTAATTACAGAGCTGGTTTAGCAGCAAACAACTGAGGCATTTTATACATTCGGCTTGTTGCACGCGTGTGTGTTTTATTTGTACCTGTTTGAAAGTTAATCGGAGGAAATGAGGTACATCTGTGAGTGTTACCGCCTTTAATGCACATGTCACATATTATGTAAAATACCATATCATTAGCTGAATGTGTCTATGCAAATATTGACTCTGTTCGCCTAATTAAATATCATAGACAGTGTTTCCTGCAGGAGAAAATCCTGTGTTAGATGTTCTTCTTGTCAGTGCAAAGCCTCTTTTCCACCCAAATGACAGCCGGTCCTTTTTGCACACTGTGGGACTGTTTAATGGTGCATGTTGAGAGAGAGGGTGAGCACCGTCGCTGACCTCATCCGTCCTGCTTGGTGACCCTGTGTCACCACTGATGACACATAATGGTTGACACTTGACTTTGGGGGCTCTTTAAGTGCCAAGAGTGCCCGAGGCCCAGGATTCATATTCTAATGCGGTCATCTTTGTACTCTGTGCCTCCACCTTTTGTCCAGGAGCTCCTCTCTACACTTGTTTCCACTTTTTCTTTGCCTTTCTTCATCACTCTCTTTCTCTTGTCTTACAGGCAAATACACACATGCAATCACACACACGCACACACCCCAACACTTAGACCTACTCAGACACACTTTTGTTGAATTGAAATAGCCCATCCCGCCCCCCTGCCCCTGTGCCATTACAGGTAAGCACAGAGGTGCACTTGTCTTGACACTTGTCTTGACAAATCTATAGACAGCCTGAGCGGACACTCCAGCCGGAATCAACTCTCCTCTCCTCTCCTCTCCTCTCCTCTCCTCTCCTCTCCTCTCCTCTCCTCATCAGTGTCTCTTTTATCCATACATGCAGCTTGTTTTCCTGCCTTCACATGCCCTCGCCAGCTAGACCCCGTAAATATTGAATATTACAGTCATGATTGGGTATTGTTTGGATGTTAATGACTGTGATTCAGATTGTGTTTACTGATTCCTCAATTATAACTTGGATATACAGACATTATCATCACATCAGCAAAAAATTATATCTGCACAGTAAAAGCTGACTCCAGCAGATTTAGACAGCCATTAACAGTCATCTGACTTGTTCACATGTGACTGTAAATCACAAGTGTTTTGTGTTTTGGTAAGAATTTAAGAAAAGAGAATGTAACCCTTTCTTGCCATGCATGATGAGTGATGGCTGTTTTACAGTTGGATGAACCAGCATTATAACTATACCTATAACTGGGGTATTAAAATCATTGCATTCTTATACTATGCTGCAATAAATGCTTTGGCATGTCAAAAACCAACTTCCTCCTGTAATGCATGATATCATTTTCACAAAATGTTTGCATTTTGATGTATTGCTACTGTTTGCTTCAAAGCTTAGCCACATTTTTCAGTGCAACCATGGCTGCACTAGCCAGATTAAACAAATGCATTGATGCGTGTGGGACCTGTGATGTACATGGCAGCACAGTAGGTTTATGGCTATGTGTCATTTAAAGAATTACAATACCACCGATACCAGCAGTGCCCTTAAACTGATACTAATTCTACTTCATTCAATACCTTTTTAACATGGTGCAGCTATCCACCCCGAAGTTTTCTCCATGCTTGATGAGGTGCTTTTTCATGTTACCTTTATTCCCAAATTTTATGCATTCGTTTTTATCAGACGCCACAGGCGTTTAGTGTACCGATATTTCCAAATGTTTTGCTGGCATCTTGGCACACTGAACTGCCAAATATTCCACTGAATACAATGCATTTGACTGCTCCACACCACAGACTGTATGTAGCTGCTATCTGTAGCTGAGGTAGTGGGCCAATCACATGTCATCAAATCAAAGAATGCTTGTTGTGATGGGCTGCAAGCAAAATCATACAAATAGTATTTGTAGTATATAATGGTATATAATATATATATATTTTTTTTGGTACAAAAAGGATCTAATGCAGGTATCGTTTGACTAGAGAAGTCTCGATACTACTTGGTCCTGGGTTATTTGCCTTGATGGTATTGAATACTGATAGGTACAAACTTAATTTTCAGGAATCACAAAGTACGTTTACACAGCTGTAGTAGTGATTAAGGAGAAAGATTATTGAATGATGAGTCTCATTCCCAGGTGATGAAATACTGTCATTTTTGGGAATGACTCAACAATCAACTATCTTACCTACCTGTGTTTGGTTAAAGTCTCCTGTCACAAGCAAGATTTTCTAAATACTAAATAGAGCCAAGAGGAGGAGCAGTATAGTCATGGGGCACCCTGGCTGTCTTAGGGGCCTCCAGGGGGTGCCAGGGAGGCTTCAGCAAAATGCTAAAAACATTAAATAAGATTGCAATATCATTGTCTTATTACTCCAAAATATAATTTATAATATTAGGTAATATATCAAATTCTTGTTTACCGTCCCCATCTTTCTAATTCCTGCCCTTTCAAAACATCATTCATCATGTCATAAGCTGACCTGCCATGAAGCTGCTCTGCTCCTGAAATTTAGTGCTAAGTCACAAAAATGGACACATTTTTGAAAAGGAAAAGACCTGATGAGCAAACCAACAGCCCAGCAGACAAATGCTCAGCTGCAAAAAAAATTCAAAAAACTACGGGCCAAGTAAAACATGCAAGTATGATGCAGCCCACATAAAGCATGGATTTACTACCACACATAAGAATGGCTGAAATGAGTCTACACTTTGAAACAAAAGCACCTTACAGAGGCCAAAAAACAGATGACTTTGGGTTTTTCAAGATTTCTTCTTCTCAGCCATAAGCTAATGTCATTTGGGGGGCCTTGGCATGTAACAGTTTGGGAACCCCTGGTCTAGTTTTCTGTCAGACCACTTGAATTACATTATACTTAAAGGTTATTATGGAACTTTTGCCCAGTGACGCCAAAAATAAACTGCCTACCCCAGCTTTAACAAGTTCCCGGTAATTATGAACTCAGAACAAGTTTTTGATGCCAAACCCCTAATTATAATCTGTCCAAGCACGATCAGCATATACTGCAAGTGTGTGGTGACCAGGTTGGCTGTCTGTCTGTGGCAAATGCTAAGTGTGTGCTTGCACTCTCCCTTCCCCTTGCCTCCCGCTCTCTGTTTTTTTCCCCCACCTTTGTAGATTTTTACTCTGTTTCTTTCAACTCTTTCTCCTTTTACCTGCACTGGCTCCCCCTCTCTCCTATCTTCTCAGAGAAACCATCATGGGTCATGTTTTTCTGAGTCTTTGATCATCGAGTAGTCTTTCAGCATGTTGACTACAAGGCCTCTCACCTCCCCAGTGGTTGTTGCAAAAGAGGGGGCACACTTATCTGGCTTCTATGATGTTAATGGTTGAAAGCATTTGCTGATGTTGAAAGCGTGTGTACGTGTGTGTGTGTGTGTCCACTCAGACATGATGAAAGACTCTGTTATAGCAGTAGGTTGTGATCATGTTGCAGCTACATTGTAGCTATGTTCAGGGTTGGTTGATAAGCAAGGCATTCTTACTGTATCTGACTGATAACGATCATCTGACACGTCATCATTAGGGAGAGAAAAGAAATGCTTAAAATTCTTTCATTGTTTTTAAATAGCTTAAAAGGTTCGAATTTAGATCTCCCACTACCTCGAGCATTTCATCCATATCTATTTGTTCAGTTATTGCATGGAAAACTTCCTTCACTGTGCTATAATGGGTTTGTCCTCAGGGCACAAACTCTGGTTCAAATAGAAAAAGCCGTTTTTTTCCCTCAGTCTTTACACCTCATGTGTGTAAACGATGGTTGGGTGTCTGAGAGCTTTGCCGCTCCATCCAACTGCAGAATTCTCCCCTTTGTAAGATGCAGGGGATGGCCTTGATGTGACAGCTTGCGATGTTAGCCCAAGTTGTTTTTGACAGAAGACAAAGGAAAAGGGAAGGAGGGAAAGAAAAACATAAAGGCAAAGTTTTGGAATTTTTCCTCTGAGATGAATTGCCTTCACAGGAATCAATTCTTTCTCTCATTTCTCATTTTATTGTATAAAAAAAATCTCTGTTTTCCTCCGTATCTTTGCTTTGTCATGACTGTTAAGAACAGTCTGTTTGATTGAATTTGCCACTGGAGACATTCAGTGATCTTGATGGATTCTTTGGATGCAGGACCTAGGCTTGCTGCAAGCATCTTTTTTAGATGTTTTTTTTTTTCTCCTTATGACATTATGGAAACAGGTCTACCCTTTACAGCAGACTGAATGCTGAGTGGTATTATTTGACATATTGTACTGCTACATGCCAGTCTATAAGAATGCCAATGACAATCATAGGAAAGGACATTTAGATTACTGTCGAGCCTCCCTGTCCTGTCTCTTCCTATCTGGCCTCCTATCACTCCATCTGTTTTCTAATCTGTCTTCTCTTCATCTTGAGTTTGACTTGTAATGATGAAAAGCTAGTCAGGGGGGTATAGACCATTTTGGACGTGCGTGTGTGTGCGTGCGAATGGACAACTTGGTGTTTCTGTGTGAATGGGTAAGTAAGTAAGTAAGTAAAATGTTATTCATATAGCACCTTTTAAAACACTGTTACAAAGTGCTGCACAGTATATACATGCATAAAAGTAACAGCATATTGCAAACCCAATTTCAAAAAAGTTGGGACACTGCAAAATCTAAATAAAACCAGAATGCATTGATTTGAAGCTCCTTTTTGACTTGCATTAATTTGAATACTGTACATTTATTGTTCAAATGTATCAACTTTATGGTTTTTTGTTAATATACACTCATTCTGAATTTGATGCCAGCAATGTGTCCCAAAAAAGTTGGGATGGGGCAACAAAAGACTAGTGTGGCAAGTGTTACAAAAGTGTGGTTTCTTGGCAAAGGAGTCCCACGGTCCAGACCTGTCTCCTATTGAAAATGTGCGGTGCATTATGAAGTGCAAAATTCAGCAACGGAGATCCCAGACTTTTGACCGCCTGAAGCTGTATATCAAGCAAGAACGGGAAAGATTTTTCACTTTCAAAACTTAAACTATTAGTGTCCTTTTCAAAACAGTTATTTTTGCAGTGTTCCAAGGTTGAGAGAAACGGGTTTGTTCAAAGTTCCTTTATGGCAGCCAGGCAGCCATGGAAGGTACTAATATTACTCATTTCATGCGGCTTAATTGAAAGATACAGCTGCATATCATCAGCATACAATCAAACCGACAAACCAAGTTGCCTAGAGGAAGCATGTACAGCAAGAAAAGGACGGGGTGAGTCTTGTGAGCCTGGTATGTGTGTGTGTATGTCCAGTATCTCTGCCCTCACTGAGTCCGAGTGTGACCCTTGGGCTGTACCTTGCAATCAGTCAGCCTGCCTGGCCCTCCTGTCTGAGTGTTCCTCCTCCAGCCCTCTAAAAGAGCCCTTCTTATCACCGTGTGGTAGACCTTCCCTCTGCCCCTCACTGTTCTCAAGGTTAGCTTCACTCTGCGGCCTTTACTGTCTCCGCTATCCTTCATATGCACCTTTACCGGTATCTTTCCATGCTCTGCTTATTACACAGCCTCATAAAGGAGTCTGGATGTTGGAGCTTTTACCCTCTTTCCAGCTCCTTTCTCTCAAGGTGAGCCTCTCCCAGTGCTCTCCATATAGCCTTCCACCAGCTCTCTATCCACTACTTACACACATCTGACAAAGGAGTGGAAGTTTAAAGGTGGCTCGGCTCCCTCCTCCCTCCCTCTCATCTTCACTTTTCTTTCAAGGTGAGTCCCTTCCTCCTCTTCTATTTCTTTTCTCCACCTTGTCGCCACACACACATTCTCTTTCTCTCTCTCTCGTTCTTGGATCCTTAAGAAAAAAAAAAGTGAGAGTTGGGCTTCACTATCGTCTCTTTTCTTTTTCTCTTGTTCTGTCTTGGAAGGCCTGCCCACCTCATCTGTAGGGTCTGTGGTTTTGATGCCCACACGCCTGGTGGAGAGGTCAAAAAGCCTGCGGTAATCTCTGAGCCTGCCAACAGTAAAGACATTTCAAGGAGGTTCTCCTATATGTATTCTATGTCTATCTGAGTGTACTGTATGTGATACAGTCTGAGAATTGTTGGGGCTAAACATTTTAGAATACTTGGCAAAGAAATGTGCAACGATGGATAAAAAATATTCCTTGAATTTACAATGCATGGTTTGGTTGTAAATTAGTTTTTCCTCTGTGTTGTGTTGTTATTGCTGTGGTGGATTTTAGGAATACAAATCTGAATATTTTTTGAATAATTGTAAAGATATCTGAACTACTTGTGGTAAGAACAAGGAAAAAAACAACATTATTATGCCAGCACCCAAATCCAAATGAAAGAGACTTGATTTTTAGAAGGTAAAAATATAGCTACTGCTGCAGCAGAGAGACAGAGTTCAGATTGTTGCAGCAGGACAAACAGGGCTCATGTCTTCAGAAAAGAAACATATCTCTGAGCCAAAGAGTCAATCAGTCACCAGACCCTCATTAAACCCTGTCTCGAGAAATCACATGTGCTACTAATTTGTTTTGTCTATTGCATTTAACGTAATACATAATTGCTGCCTGAATTATGTTGACAAAGGAGCACATCTCACATGGTGGAGGATGTGGTGGATGGTGGACATACAAAGCACAGAACTTTGATATAGGAAACAGGAGATCTCATCCTGTTGCGTTTACATATTGATATAGTAAACACATACTGTCTGGTGCTTCAAGTCAGTGTCACTGAGATGATTTCTCCAAACCTTTAAGGACCAGTGTGTAGGATTTTGTGGCATCTAGCTGTGAGCTTGCAGATTGAAAACATCTCGTCTCACATTGTGCTGAGGCACACTGGTGTGCAGGGAGGCAAGTCCAAGTGAATCTTGTGACAACCATACATTATTATTGCAATATACAACTATGCAGGATGTTATGAATTAATTTTATATTTACTATATCATTACTTTGTAGGCACTCATTTCCCAATATAGGGCAAATTTTATACTCTAAAAAATAAAAAAATCCTAAACTGTCCATCAAACTGAGCCCCTCTTTGTGCAGTTGCTGAATATTAGGAATTATCAGTGTGACATATTAAAAGCCCTGATTCATTGATGCCTAATTTTTTTTCCCACCCCACACTCCAGGAATGCTGCCTCTGATTGGCTAGTACTCATTGCCTCCTTTAGTTAGATTGTTTACAGAGTGTATTTTTCATGGCGATGAACACAGGTTTGCCTTGAGATTTTGTCTTGCCCCAATTTTGTCTTGCACAAAAAGTCAGTGAAACTCATACAAAATTTGAGAGGCCATGTCGTTCTGAGCTAGTGTAGAAACATGGCGATGCATCGTGAAAGAGGACCCGCTCCCTTTGTAGATATAAACAGCTCATTCTAAGGAAATGAAAACACAATAATTCTGATTTCAGGTCATAATACAGCAATGAAAACATACTTATGAATATTACACTCCATATCTGACATAATCTGCCAATAAATTCCTGTAAATCTTACACCTTTGACAAAGTTCTGTGCGTGTCTAAACATAAACATAAAAAAGTTTGGTCATGCTCTAAGTGCTATGAACAAAAGTGACTATCAGAGGGAAAAGAAATTAAAAAATGCGCTGTCAGTGAACATTTTGCAGCTCGGTAGATAAGTTCATTACCAACGTTTTCTCATTATGTTGATGAAAAACACAATCCAGATGACATTGAAAGCATATTTGCTGTTGCATTTTAATAGTATATAAATGCAATTTCTAGGATTGTTGTTTTGTGTTAATGATGTATTGCAGTTTTGATAAGACAGGTGCACTTGAGTGTCAGCTGTAGTTGCCGAGAGGAAGGGGCCAGGTCACTGGATACCAAAAGTTAAAATACGTAACCACAACTTAATGGTTGTACTGTAATTAGTCATTGGAGAAATTGTTTTTAAGTTTAGTTGTTTGAGGGTGAGTTGAATTTGTGTATGCGTATAAGCCAAAAGCCATTAACCATTAACATTTAAAAAAATTGGTTTGTGATGGGAAACACCTCGTCAACACAAGCATGAAGTTGACAAGATGTAACATAAGAGATAAGATAATAATGATTACTTATTTCTTGAAAACCCATTTGCTAATAATTTGTCACTTGATTTACAGTAACAGCACTGGATACTGTTGGCTCATCACTTCCTCTTGAGGTGGCTGCGTCCGTGCGGTGGGAGGCCAGCGTGGAATGATATCTGTCTCTGTGTATCTGTATCTCTGAGAGCAGATATGGCTGATATCTCTGTCATCTCAGCATCTCAGACTTGACAGCACCGATCATAATCAGTCCCCCTCCGGCTCTCCCTCCCGCTATCTGTTTTCCTCTGCATCGCAACCTAACCCGAACATTATACCAGGTGTATCTGTGTCTCTTGTTTGGTGTTGCACCTCGCTCTTCATATCTTAACAACACCTCTCTTTCTTACTCTCTTCCACGCAGTAATGGTGCACTTTGGGAATATACACTATATGCAAAGGGAGTTAGTGTTGGGAGTGATTCTGCTGTTATTTCTGTACAGGGTTGTGTGTGTGTGTTGGTGTGTTTGTTTGTGTGTGTATGTGGGTAGGTGGGTGTGTGTCAGAGAGCATTTACAAAGGGATCAGCCCTGGGGGTGTCGATGCATCGCTGCAGTGGAGGGAGAGCAAAGGGGGGTGGAGGCGAGCTAGTTCACAGCAGATGTAGCAAACAGCCAACTAGCTTGAAAACCTCGCCTCAATTGGCTCTGCACCGCACAGTTCAGTACTTATTTATTTATTTGGGTTGGGGGCAAATGTATGTTCAGTGGCGTTGGATATCAGTGACAGGAAGGATCAAAGAGCGACACCACAAATGAAGCTGTCAAAGTGGCCCGACAGCTGGGTCCCGAGGCGAACATCCCTCGCTCGCACATTTTATTATGATCGCAGTGAAACCTCACAGCAAGAAGGAAAGAGAGGAAGGAGGAAAAAAAGAAAACCATCATCTCCCCCGACCAGAGAGAAAGAAAAAGAGACAAAACGAGTGCCGCTGTATCATCGCCGTCCATGATGGAATGAATTATGAATGTGTGGAGGGGATTAGGAAACAATGGTTGAAGTCACTAGGATCCTCGCCTAGTTTCCTCACCCTCAGCCCGGCAACTAATTAGCACTTTCAACACCAGTGTATGATCTCATTAATGTGATTTCTGCTTATGTAACGTGCATGCAGCCGCGCGCGCTTACATGCAAACACACACAGATTGCAGTGTTATTACATAAAGCAAATGAACATGTGAGTGAAAATGTATTGTTTATTGTTGAGCTAATATAGTTAGAGTGATGAATCAAATGTTTTTCTAATGTTGAGACCGCAGTAATGTTGTAGGTTTAGTCGACAGCGTTTAGGGGCATTTACACCAGGCTTTCCCCTTATGTCTCGCAATTATCTGAGCAATTTGATAATGTGTGATGAATATCATCAGTCATGGTATCATAGTGTTGATGGGTCCACACAGCAAAGACAGTTAACGCTGCTGGATTATTTCTGTATTATCTCAGTAGGGAAAATGGTAGCACTTTACACAATAAGGTACACAAAAATTTGAGTTACCGGGGAACAAATGAAAAACGAATGAAAAACTAGCTGCTAGTGAACCATAAGTTAATGAGTAACTCCTAATCAAATCTTATAGATTTGTTAATGATTAGTTCATTCAGAAACCAGTGAGGAATGAATCAAGAATGATTTGATAATTGATGCATTGTTATAAGTGCCTCCCTAAAAATTTCTAATGGAGGACTATATAGTAGATAATCATGAGTAACTACAGAACAGACTTGGAGTTCCTATATTAATGAATCGCTAGGTAGGAGTTCATGAATATCTGTGAATCTGGCTGGTGAAAGGCACAAAACTTGTAATAACTCATTAATTACTAATTACTTAACCATTACTTACTTTTTTGCTTCTCCTAAAGTAAAATGAAACTTAATACTGAGTAGTTATTTAGTTAATTTAGTTAATTCATTCTTATCTTAAGATTGCTTACTCTTTTTGTGTCCCCTTAAGTAAAGTAATGCATAATACTGAGTAGTAACTGAGTAGTCCCTCATTACCTCATGATTACTTATTTTGTGTCCCTTCAAGTGAGGTGATTTCTAATACTGTGTAGTTACTAAGTAGTCCCTCTTTACCTTATGACTACTTACCCTTTTTGTGCCCCTTCAAGTAAGGTGAAACCTAATACTGGGTAGTTACTAAGTAGTCCCTCATCACTTTATGATTACTTAGGCTTTTTACGTCCCTTCAAGTAAAGTGATACATAATACTGAGTAGTTACTAAGTAGTCCCTCATTACCTTATAATTACTTACTAATTGTTCACTAGCAGTTATTTCCTCCTTTGTTCTCTGGTAACTATTCAGATGTTTGTGTATTTTATTGTAAAGTGTTAACAGGAAAAGAAACGTGATGAAGTTCATACTCGTGGCACAAATGTGTAATGTTTTAAAAGGCAGGAATATAATTTTTTCACATAATTGCACAGTCTATTTGTATGGTAGATACAATTCACATCAGCTAATTAGTATCCACACACTGAGATATAGGGAGAAAAAAAAGAGGGGGAGGAAGCACAGAGAGGGTAAGGGTAGATAATTAGACAGAATTAAGCCATCTCTTTTAATCTAGCCCCTGAAAGAAAGAAAGAGAGGAGAGGAGAGAAAGAAAGAGAGATGGGAGGGAGAGTCGGGGGGTTCTGGGGGTGAGGCCTACACATTCACCCCTCTGCTCTCCCTCTCTCCCTGTCTGGCAGAGGGTGTGAATGTGTGGGAAAAGAGGGGCCTGGTGCCTTCGCCTCGGCAGAATGGATCAGCTTGTGTTTCTGAGGCTCGAGAAGTGTCCCATTGTCATGATGTCACTGCAACTCAAGACAGCTGACCTCTGACCCCTATGGATTCATGGCAGCCCACCGCGGCACCACCACACCCCCCACAACGCCAAAAAGGGCCAGATTGCCGCTGGGCGCCCACTAGGGGGTACCCAAGCCTTTTGCTGTGGAATTTGAGGTGCTTGCGGCTTTACGGCGCACAACTCATAGTATATTTGCCAATGAATCCGTCCGTCTATGTACCCCTGATTAGGGGTCCTTTCCCTCGCTTTTTTTTTTTTTTTTTTTTTTTTGTCTTGCTTTCCCTCAGCCGCTCTGCCATCTCAGCTGGCTCTTTTTCTCTCCTCTCACTCTCTCCCTCCTACACGCGTTGTATCTCGGTACCCATGAATATAGCAAGCGCCGCCAGATGTCGCAAATACATCATCTGAGGGATGCGGCGGTGATGGAAAAAAGTCAAGGCACGTACGAGTGGGGGATGTGAGCCGACTTGAGCTCTCTGAGCGTTTGTGTGTGTGTGTCACTGTATGCCAGCATTCATCTGTGCACGCGCATGTGTGTGCCTGTGTTTTCCAAGGTGTGTGTGCGTGTGTGTGTTTGTGCGTGTGGGTGACTGCACCCCCCCTCACCCCCCCGCATGTGTGGAGGTCACAGCAGGTCAGCATATTGTCCCTCAGATGTTTGATATTTTATGTATAAGAGGGTGGCTAGAGCGAGAGGATAAGCACGTTCCTGACAGAGGCATCTCTCCGCCACAATCCGCCACCTCAGCAATGTAGAGCCCAGAGTCAGATCAACAATGGAGGGGAGGTGCCTTATACCCAGAGAGGGCTGATGGGAGGAAGAGAGAAAGAGAGAGAAGAGAAAAGAGGGGGTGAAAAAACCTAGAAAACCAGGAGTGCTGCTGCTGCTGCTGCTGCTGCTGCTGCTGCTGCTGGGGCAGACGGCAGTGCAGCCTGACAGCAATAAAACCACTATGATTACGCACAATATTGTGTTTACATATTCAGTGTGCTGTACCGCATCATAAACATGCAGCAACAATACATAAAAGCACACTCACTTATTCATCTACACTAGTGTTTCTCAACCCAGGGGGCGTTCAGAGATCATCAGGGGGGCGCTTGAAGCAATACTTTTGAAAGGGAAGTGCTGAGTTGTTCTTGGGGGGCAATTGTGGCGAGTTTAAGCCTAAGATTCACAACGGGAGGAGTCGAGACTTTAAAGGGACAGTTCACCCCACAATCAAGAATATGTATTTCTCATCTTACCTGTAGTGCTATTTATACAGCTAGATAGTTTTGGTGTGACTGTGTTGGTCATGGAGGTGTCTACCTTCTCTCGAAGAGAATGGTTCTAGATGGCCCTCGGCTCATGGTGCTGAAAGCACACACACAAAAAATCCATTTATAAAATTCAACACCAGTGTCTCTTTACAGAGAGACGCGATTACAGAAGATAATCCACAGACCTTGTTGTGAGCAGTTTCATTAAGAAGTACTTTCTTTCTAGTCAAAAAGTAGTTCTGGTGGATTCTACCGTGGAAATTAAGTAGTTCCTTTATGAAACTGCTCACAACAAGGTCTCTGCATTATCTTTAGTAACTAGATTGTGATTTCTGGAAAGAGACACCAGTGTTGAGTTTTTCAGATGTATTTTGTATTGCTTTGAGCACTATATAATTACATTGCATTGGAGAGAAGGCAGATGTCTCAACAGTCAGCATCTCCAAAACTCAACAATGCATACCGAAACCATCTAAATAGCACTACAAGCCAGAAGAAAAATATGTATTTTTGATTTTGGGATGAACTGTCCTTTCAAACTATGTTTACTTGCAAAACAGTTTTGTTTTGTTGTACTTTTCTTAAGCCAATTAAGTGATTTTTCAGTGAATACTTTTGTATTCTAACTCAACTAGTTGTTTTAAAAACAAAATTTAGCTTGTTTTTGCAAAGTAATGGTTCTTTTACCTGAGTACAGTTTTTCGTTACTTTAGCCACCTCTGAATAGGGTAGCCGGTATTTTATAGTCTCCTCAAACTTTTTTCTTTGACAAGCTGCTCTTGTTTTCTTTTAACAGTTAGTAAGAATATTTCTTGCTTGGCATTTATGATTGGCTGCTCTTTGTGATCAATAATGAGACCTAATTAAAGCTTGAATGTCAAATTTCTTACCATTGCACCCATGAATATCACTTCTATCCACATGTTTGTTCCTGTAAGACTTAAGTTCCATCCATTTAAATAAAATCTTTTATTTGGCAGTTATTTGGTTATTTTTTGGATATAACACGGAATAATAATTACCATTAATATTGAGGGAGGACAATAAAGTTACATTTTGTTTGATTGGGGGCAGTAAGAGACCTGGATAATGGATTTGGGGGGGTGCTGTTTTGAAAAAAACAGAAAAACAAAAAAAATGTTGAGACACACAGTCTTTTACTGTTGCAGGTGTGTGTGTTTGGGGGCCAGTTGGGGCAGAGGAGGAGCAGTGGCGTCCTCAGATCGGCCCGTGTCGGGAAGGAGATTCCCCAGAGTGGAGCTATCCCAAACAGCACTCCTCTCTTTCTCCTTCAGGGGGAAAAGTTTACTGCCAGCTTGCTTTTGTAGTCGGCCTCAAAAGATTTGCGGCAGTCAGCATTAAAAGGCACAGATCTAAGGAGACGCCTCCAACTGAAATACCTACAGAGGAAGGAGAGGAGGAGGAGGAGAAGGAGAGGGGGGCAAACTGATACAAACATTAAAGACAGACGTTAAACGCTCCTCTTTATATTGCCTTTGTACCCCAACAACAACAATAATAACAACAAAAACCCCAACCATCATCTCATGGTGCGTTTTTTTCCCCCTTCTGCTCCTGCTTTGATTCCTTCCTCTCTTTTTTTTTTGGCTTTGCCCTTTTTCACACTCTCCTATTTGTGTTCAGTTGTTGAAAGGTTGATTTCTTTATTCCCTTCTGCACACAAACACGCGCACGTAGGCTGGTTACCAGGGTGATGATGTGGCGGATGACATCATGCCCTGACTGTGTTGTATAGCGGGTCGCGCTCTGGCAGGGTTCATGGGATGGTGGCGTGGGCTGGCACCGCTCTCCTCGCTGTGTTCCCTCCATCTTTGCCTCTGTTTCTCTCCCCCTCTCTTTCTCTCCCTGTCTGTGTCTCTCCGGGCTCTCAGCATTGGCTTGTCCGGTGCGCCTTGTGTTCCCTGGGAAAAAGATTAATTATTCAACACACAGCCTCAATTAAATTTAAATTCGGCAGTTCAAGTAACCTTTTAGCATGGCACATTTATTATTAAGGCAGATGCTTTGGCCCTGTTTAGATTTAGAGCTTATCGGATTCTTTCAGCCCCTTATCACACAGGCAGTTTACTTGTGATGGCTGTGAGGCTCGGCCTTGGCTTGGCTTGTATGGAATGCAGTGGGATATATTTTCTCAAAGAGCTTCTGGTAAACATTTCTCGCTATAAATTTCCTTTACTGAAGATTTTGCAGCATAATATGTACCATCCAGCATAGTTCTTTTTACCTGTGACTCATGCACTTTTTTTTACGGCGGTGCATGTAGATGCTGCGGCCGGTAGCTCCTTCAACCTTTGCTGTTTTTCTTGTTATTTTTTTTTGGGCTTTATTGCTGAAACACGTATCACCCATGACTGGAATACACTCGTAGGCACTGGAGAAGGAAGCGTGAGTTTTGGATTAAAGAACAACGGACCTTGAGGATGGCATCTTTTGACCACACAGTCAGATCAGCCGGATGCACCGCCACTGACCACCCCTGGAGGAGTGGAGGAGAGCAAGGATAAGAGCCATGTTAACCCAGCTTGGACTTAAGGCTTCTCCTGGCCAATATTTGGTCAGGTCATTGCCTTCTCTGGAAAGGGGTGGCAATAAATACTCGTGACTACTGCAGACCCAGGAGTAAATGTTGATTGTACCTTTTCCCACTAAGGGAAAAAGCTAGATATTAGTGGGGTTTTTGTCCAGTGTAAAATGGACTTAATTAACTGTAAATATTGTTTTTTATTTCATTTTACCCTATTCCACACTGAATTTAACAATTTAATTTAGTTAAATTTCTCTATATATGTTGTATATGTGAGTAGCATTAAGGATGCAGTCATATGTTTTTTTGTGTAACCTTGTGTTGTGCAATGATAATACATGACCTCGATACCTTGATGCAGAGACAGTGTGAGGCATGTGGTGAGCTGCTTTCACTCAACTTAGTTTCCAGTTCGGACTTTCACAATTTGAAGTGGCTATCAAACACAGGACGGGGTGTCATTTTGTCTCGCATTTTCTACTATAATGAATACTTGGAAACTTTGGAGCCTTCATCAGTTGCAGATGTCTTTCTTTTCCATCATGTTCTTCTTTCATTTCTCAATCCCTCTCCTGAATAGCGTGGAGTGGCAGGAACAAAATAGAGACTTAATATTAGCGAGAAAAATCCAGGAATAGACAGACAGAGAAAAAAAAATTAATCAGGTTTCATTGTGGACCAGACACACGCACTCTCTACTGATACATATTTAACAAATTCTGCTCCATGACTGCAAATGCGTCACAAACACATGAAGGCATTGCATTTACGCCTGTATACAATGGCACGGCGGAACGCAACACAACGAGGAACAACAAGACACAGCCTTGATGGTCCCTCTCAATGACCCCCCCCCCTCCCTCCCCCAGTTGCTGTCTACCCCATTCCTCTCTTCCTCCATCGGAGGAGGTGGTGCCTTTGTCAGGCGGGAGCACGGAGATCTCACAAAGCAAGGGAAGATGTCACAACAAACAAAAACAGCATAGTAACCCCCCGAAATCTAATCAGAAGCCATTGATTCATGCTCTGAATGGAGACTGAGTACCTTGAGAGTGGCTCATCCAATAAGGCCATAGACAGCATGACAGGGGCCTTCACAATTCAGCTGTGTAGTTCCCCTATCATTCTGCTCTCACCTTTAGACTCAACTCCATCAACTCAAAGATGATACAATTGTCACTCCACTCCAACATTTCAGCTCCTTTTTTATTTCACTAATTCATTTGTGCGCCTCAATCAATGATTTCCTCCGTCTGATTTGATGTATGGAGTAGTTAGGTCTTTTTTGGAGTGTACGCTAATAGACTGCTTTGTGGACGCAGAGAGATTTGAGTCTTTAGTGGCTTGATTGTGCCCATGAAGGATGTTTCGATCAAGCAATTAAGCACAAGGTAAACCTTTAGTTAGCAAGTTTGCCTTGGATTTCCTTTTTTTCAGCCTTAAAACTTCAGCAGGAAAAGACACATTTCCCTAATGGTAAACACACAGAGCACATACTTGTGTGCAAATGTATTTTCCTTTTTCATTACATTATCATTATCACAGCATTGCCTTGTGCTTTCTTTGTCAACCAACCCCCCTCCTCCAAAAAAAAAAAAAAAGAAAGGAAAAAAAAAATCAGATTAACAATGTAACTCTATTAACTCTTATGGGAATCTGTGACATTTCAAATGAAATTATTTAATCTATAACACTTGCATGCCCTTCTGAGTTCTCTTTTTTTAATGCTCAATATAATGCAACAACTTTGTTCTTATTATTTGTAATGATACTTTGGCATTAGAGGGTAGGGGTATTGATTTTGGAACCCAAAGCATTTATTGTGGAGGTAAATGTTATTATTTTAATATTGGACTCATGCTAATTTAATAGAGCGTAACATACACGTCAGGGTGTGAGCCGCAGGGGTCTCTCTCTCTCTCTCTCTCTCTCTATCTCTCTCTCTCTGCCACTGAGCATTGTACAATATACAATCATCTCCGGTAATGTCACAGACCCGTCAAGGCTGCTCTGCAGTTTTGATTTGTCGAACCGTGCCTCAACAAACAGAGCTGACACATTTGGAAACATGTTGCAGTCAAACGTCTTGCATATTAACCTGTATGGATTGTTAATTAGTTTGCATTACTGATGGACTGTTAGTTATGGATCAGTGGAAAATACTCCCGAAATGTTCTCTCCTGGCAGAGACTTCTCTCTATCACTCATTTACTCTATCCACATCCCTTCCTCTTCTCATCATCTCAGTACAGCACATTAATATTTCATTGATTATTGAAGGGAGTGCACCATCACTGGGGTTTCCTCTGCAGTACAGATAAGCTAGTGGTCAGATGGGCTATAGACTCTCGGGAGGTCAAAAGGTCACAGCCTTTTTGCAATAGGTATATTCTGCCCATAAAATAACACTGCTGTAAGTGAAACGTATGTGAAAAAAACCCAAAGACCAATTATATCATCTTACAAACACGCGACTGAAAACATCCCATACATGTTTTTTCCCCCACAGTTTGTTTATTGATATTTATCAAATTGAGCAAATAAACAACAACAGTACAAACAATACATTTGTTCAATACAATAATGACAAAGCAAAAGCGCAAAATAGAAAAAACACAAAATCAAGACAGGACCAGATACTAGAACCCAACAACAGAACTCAAGACAAACACTGAGGACATTAAACAAATTAGAATAAAATAAATAATAAATAAATAAAAATTTAAAAATAGCATAGTACAGCAGAACGCAGTGTCATAACTGGTCGGTCTGCTGCTTGTCATGTAACAATTTAATGCAGGTAAGATACCTGGTCAGTCAGGAATCTCTTGGAAGTCCAGCTTTAGTACATACAAAAGGGTCCAATATCTTACAAAACTTTCACAGGGAGCCATTCGTTAGGCACCTGATTCTCTCCAGTTTGACATAGTTAAGGACTTCTCTTGGGAGGTGCTGGAGATTTCCACTTGAACAATATCAAGCATCTGGCAAGAAGGGTGACGAGGGCCACACATGAACTGAGATTCACCAAACCTCTGATTCCTGTTCCTATTTTAAATTGGATATAGGGGACAAAACAGTGATCCAGATTAACAACCCAATGATTCTAGAGGACTGGATATAAATTTTAGGCGTTTTATGTTTTTGAGGGCAAATATATACTAGATGAGCAAATTATTAGTTATTTTATTGACACAAACAAAACACAAACACAAACATTTGGGTCTAAACAATATACTGTAAAAAACATACATATATGCAACAAACCCAATTGAAAAAAAGTATTGAAAAGTAATGAACAACACAAAAACCCTGCTTTCAGTCTATAAAAACTTGGTACTTCAGTGTTGCAAGGCAAGTGTGTAACAACTAAAACTCTTTCCTCTGTATCCACAAAAAGTGACACAAAAACACTTAAGATGTAATGAGTTCTCCATCTTCTCACTCTCATCACCATTGTCATGATTAGCTACTTTCTACGCTGGCCTTGTATGAAGATGTTATTATACAATATTGCATTGTGTTTGATTATTTTTTCATAACTAATGAATTTATACAGAAAATCCTCCAAATTAAATTTAAAAAAGAGACTGTATCTGCAGGATGACCTTGATTGTTAAAACCATTACAAATCACAGCTGAAAAATAAGTCACTTTAATGTCACAGCACTGCAGATTGTTTGGGTTTAGGCACAAAGACAACTTTGTTAGGTTTAGGAAAATATTGTGGTTTGGGTTAAAGGTCCAGTGTGTAAGTTTTATGGGGATTTATTTACAATATGGAATAAATGGAATACAATATTCATTCAAGTATGTTTTCACTTGTGCACTTTCTCAAACTTTTTTTTTTTTTTTTTTTACGCCGCATACAACTCAGACAATATTTGACTCTTCAAGTACCACCATTATGACTGATGTGTAGGCCGACCCTATTCAGCTACAGACGGTTCCCGCTGGGGGCAGGTATATTCTTAATAAGAAGATTATTTATTGTTGACTCTTGTCAGTCACAGACACACTGCCTTCACAGTTTAGCTCAAATTTAATCATGGATGACATGTGCACACAACATGCATGAACATGACACAAAAATATTACAGGAAAGACAAAATGTATTTAAAATCTCATAGTTTAAGTATTTTCATTTGAAATTTTACAGTTTTTAATTTAATTTGTTTATCTTTTTTTTTAAATGTTACTGGTTGTAGTGCCACCAGTGGTACTGGTACCACAGATTGAGAATCAAGGCATTAGTGTATAATTGGCTGAAAATAAGAATTGTGAGTTGTGTTTTTGTTACTGCAGAACTAGCCTTTAATCTACATAGGGCGTTGGTCTTCTTCCACAAAGTCTGCCATGTTGCACCGCCATGTTTCTACAGCAGACCAAACCAAACGCTGGCTCTAAATGTGAACTTTTTGTTTTGAGGCCACCGTAGTTTCTCCCACATGCTTGAAAGAGGGGAATGAGCCGAGGTGTTTGCATTCCACAAGCTTACTGTTAGATGCCACTAAATGTTTGTATAATTTACATATCTTGTTCATGTAAAGTCATGGTTCTGTCTATAGACTTACTTTAACGTACATATTGTTTAAGTTTGCTTGTGTGTGCGTATGTGTCATGATGATCATCACCCGTCCCGCCCAGTACAACCCATCTCACTCTGTTTTACTACAGTATTTAGTTAGTGTGAGTGTGTACGTGGGTTTGAGGTGGGGTGGGGGGTGGGGGCAAACTTCCCCCACTTTTCTTAATAGACTAGTAGATCCCTGGCCTCTCAGTTGTTACCATGGCAACTGACCCATTTGCCTGCTGCATATGAAAGTGAGGGCGAAGGAGCTGGAGAGTAAGTGTGAGACAGGGTCAGACAGATTGACGGACAGACAGGTAGAGTTGTAAGAATATAAGAAAGTCCTTCTGCTCTGCTCTCGACTCTTCAGCGGCACCTCCGTGTCTGTCTCGCTCTCTGTGTCCCCGTCTCTCTTTCAGCCATCTGATCAGCTGTATTAACACAGGGACACTTGCTGAGCGGGGTTAAAAAGGGCATCCATTCACTCACAGCACAGACACCCTTCACCGCTCGCTCTGTGCGTGTGTGAATGTTAGTCCTTGCGCTTTGTTGAGTGGGTGTGTAAAAACTTATTAGAGTGGGACGTAGGTGTGTGTGCATGTCTATATATGTGTGTGTGTGCTTACCCATGCTTGGACAAAGAGGTGGGGCCTTTTTTTTAGCACCCTGTCAAAGGCGTTGCCAGCAGAAAGGAGGATTTTGGGGTGGCCTCCCCCCAACTCACAGATATGAAGCTGTCATGGGAAGAATAGCTGTATTCATTGAATGACACTTATTTTCTCCCACTTTACACAAGTGCAGCGAACAAAACAGGCAGGGGAGCAGCTGAGGAAGACATTTTCCTCGCCTTCGTCGGCAATGACAGACATGCGGCAATTACTTTAAGTCTAAGCAGACACCAAGAAAACTGCCATTCCTGCTTAGCTTTGTTACTTCATTCTTGCAAGCTGCCTCGGGCTTTTTTATGTTTACTGGATGTGATGTGTGTGTTTGTCTGTGTGTGTGTGTGTGTGTGTGTGTGTGTGTGTGTGTGTGTGTGTGCATCTACTGAACCTTGTGCGCTCTGTCTATACTTGTGTCCTGGACTGATCTCTGTTTCACACCATCCACAGCTATCATCATGTGTCACATTTGTGTGCAGCTTGTTCCCATGCACACTAACAAGTTGATGACCAGGTTATAGCAGTACTCCACTCTCAGCAGCTGTTATGTTAAAGGGGCAGTTCACCCCAAAATGAAAAATACATATTTTTCCCCTGGCCTGTAGGGCAACTTATCCATTTAGATTTTTTTGGGTGTGAGCTGCATAGTTTTGGTGACCTCAGCCGTAGAGACGTCAGCCTCCTTTCAAATATAATGGGGCTAAATGGGACTCTGCTTGTGTTGCTCAAAACACACACATACCTACAACCCAAACTCAAAACAAATATTGTGAGCAGTTTTATGTAGGAACTACTTTCTTTCTGCACTAGAATCTACCAGAACTACTTTCTTTTCTACGAGTAAGAAAAGAAAATTCCTACATGAAGTTGCTCACAACAAGCTCTGTGAATTATCTTGAGCAACTGGGTCATGATTTTTGGAAAGAGAATTTTTCAAATGTATTTTTTTTTTTTTGGTGTCTTAAGCACCACAAGCAATTTAGTCCCATTGTATTGGAGAGAAGGCAGACACCGCTATGGTCAATATTTCCAAAACTCTGCAACACCACAAAAAACATATGGACAAAAACACTGCAGGCCAGGGGAAAAATATGTCATTGAAAGAGCTACAAAAATACACTTGCAAAATTCAACACCACTGTCTCTTTACAGAAATCATGATCCGATTACTCAAGATAATCACAGACCTTGTTGTGAGCAGTTTCGTGTAGGAACTACTTTATGTCTAGTAGAAAGAAAGTAGTTCCCATAGATTCTACATGTGACTGCTCACAACAAGGTCTGGATTGTGATTTCTGGTAAGAGATGCTTGTGCTGAATTATTTTCATGTGTTTTTGGACCTTTAGGCACCACATGCCAAGTCTAATTTAGTCCCATTATACTGTAAAGAAGGCAGACATCTCTATGGCTGATATCTCCAAAATTCTGCAATTCACAATCTGCATGGATATAGAGGAAAAACAAGTACTTTTGATTAGGGGGTGAACTGTCCCTTATATTGGCTATCTTCGTCAAATTTTGTCTCAGAGTGGAGACAGACTCTCCTCAGCCTCTCTTCATTCTTCTTTTTAGATTTTGTATGAGTCAGGAAGGAGTGAGTGGCGCTTTCATACAAAAGCTGCATTGCTAGCAGTGGTGAAAAACACATTTTAGGGGGGAACGGCAATATGATGTTCATGTTCCAATGAACAAAGCAGGAGGCGGAGCTTGTGTGACTGTTCTCTGTAAGCACTCAAATACTTTTTCAACTAAAATTTTTAGGTTATGTTTTTTCTAATTATGTGACTCAGATGTGTGTTTTTTTCCAGCAGAAATCAAGTGGAATCTACTCTCATATGTGGTCCTAAATCAGATAGGGGTCTGATTTTTTGCTATGTGACCTCAGTCCAAACAGTTATATCCTGACAGATGGCCGCCCACCATTAATAAAAGGAAGTTTTTCCTCACCGCTGTTGCCTCAGTACTTGCTTTTGCTGAGAACATTTAGATTCATAAAAAGTACAGTCTAGACCTGCTGTACATGAAAATTGCCCTGAGATAATTTTGTTTTGATGTGGCCCTGTACAACTAAAGTTGAATTGAAAATTAGAATTTATGCGACTTTTACGTCACTCACTCGTTTAAAATGTGTCTTGCCGAGAGACTCATGTCAAGAGGCCCATACAGATGTAGTTAAAAGTAGCTCTTTTATGTACTTTGAAGTAGCTCTTAAGATGCTGAAATTTTGGATGAAGTCTATTTCTATGACGCCATTCACATCCTGATCCCACCATTCCTCTCTCCAGAAATAGCAGCCATTGCTCCAAAATAAATTTATAAATCTTGTCCTTGTTATTGTCTGCTCGCAAATTTGCTGGCTTTCCGTGTACATCAACTTATGCTGAAACGGTAAATGCCTTCCATATGCCAGCGTGTTGCATGTCATATGATGTGTTATTGTTTTTTTTGTTTTGTTTTTTTGCACATGAAGGTCAGTTCAGGACCATGGCCAGCTCAAAAAAAAATGCAAACAACCAAACAAAAAAGTTGCATCCAAGCAAAAAATTCAACTTGATCACTACGGTTTACAGTATGAACTGAACCTTATTCTCTTATTTTGTCATACTAGAAAAATGTTCCCCGTATGATTACAAGTTATTTCTGAATGTGCGACTCATTCGCATGTTTTAGTTCATGTAATGCAGTCAGGCTGGTGAGG
>JAJHUR010084871.1:29979-61889 GCA_027495735.1 Lutjanus campechanus
TCTCAGCAGCTGTTATGTTAAAGGGGCAGTTCACCCCAAAATGAAAAATACATATTTTTCCCCTGGCCTGTAGGGCAACTTATCCATTTAGATTTTTTTGGGTGTGAGCTGCATAGTTTTGGTGATCTCAGCCGTAGAGACGTCAGCCTCCTTTCAAATATAATGGGGCTAAATGGGACTCTGCTTGTGGTGCTCAAAACACACACATACCTACAACCCAAACTCAAAACAAATATTGTGAGCAGTTTTATGTAGGAACTACTTTCTTTCTGCACTAGAATCTACCAGAACTACTTTCTTTTCTACAAGTAAGAAAAGAAAATTCCTACATGAAGTTGCTCACAACAAGCTCTGTGAATTATCTTGAGCAACTGGGTTATGATTTTTGGAAAAAGAATTTTTCAAATATATATACACTTGCAAAATTCAACACCACTGTCTCTTTACAGAAATCATGATCCGATTACTCAAGATAATCACAGACCTTGTTGTGAGCAGTTTCGTGTAGGAACTACTTTATGTCTAGTAGAAAGAAAGTAGTTCCCATAGATTCTACATGTGACTGCTCACAACAAGGTCTGGATTGTGATTTCTGGTAAGAGATGCTTGTGCTGAATTATTTTCATGTGTTTTTGGACCTTTAGGCACCACATGCCAAGTCTAATTTAGTCCCATTATACTGTAAAGAAGGCAGACATCTCTATGGCTGATATCTCCAAAATTCTGCAATTCACAATCTGCATGGATATAGAGGAAAAACAAGTACTTTTGATTAGGGGGTGAACTGTCCCTTATGTTGGCTATCTTCGTCAAATTTTGTCTCAGAGTGGAGACAGACTCTCCTCAGCCTCTCTTCATTCTTCTTTTTAGATTTTGTATGAGTCAGGAAGGAGTGAATGGCGCTTTCATACAAAAGCTGCATTGCAAGCAGTGGTGAAAAACACATTTTAGGGGGGAACGGCAATATGATGTTCATGTTCCAATGAACAAAGCAGGAGGCGGAGCTTGTGTGACTGTTCTCTGTAAGCACTCAAATACTTTTTCAACTAAAATTTTTAGGTTATGTTTTTTCTAATTATGTGACTCAGATGTGTGTTTTTTCCAGCAGAAATCAAGTGGAATCTACTCTCATATGTGGTCCTAAATCAGATAGGGGTCTGATTTTTTGCTATGTGACCTCAGTCCAAACAGTTATATTCTGACAGATGGCCGCCCACCATTAATAAAAGGAAGTTTTTCCTCACCACTGTTGCCTCAGTACTTGCTTTTGCTGAGAACATTTAGATTTATAAAAAGTACAGTCTAGATCTGCTGTACATGAAAATTGCCCTGAGATAATTTTGTTTTGATGTGGCCCTGTACAACTAAAGTTGAATTGAAAATTAGAATTTATGCGACTTTTACGTCACTCACTCGTTTAAAATGTGTCTTGCCGAGAGACTCATGTCAAGAGGCCCATACAGATGTAGTTAAAAGTAGCTCTTTTATGTACTTTGAAGCAGCTCTTAAGATGCTGAAATTTTGGATGAAGTCTATTTCTATGACGCCATTCACATCCTGATCCCACCATTTCTGTCTCCAGAAATAGCAGCCATTGCTCCAAAATAAATTTATAAATCTTGTCCTTGTTATTGTCTGCTCGCAAATTTGCTGGCTTTCCGTGCACATCAACTTATGCTGAAACGGTAAATGCCTTCCATATGCCAGCGTGTTTCATGTCATATGATGTGTTATTGGTTTTTTTTGTTTTGTTTTTTTGCACATGAAGGTCAGTTCAGGACCATGGCCAGCTCAAAAAAAAATGCGAACAGCCAAACAAAAAAGTTGCATCCAAGCAAAAAATTCAACTTGATCACTACGGTTTACAGTATGAACTGAACCTTATTCTCTTATTTTGTCATACTAGAAAAATGTTCCCCGTATGATTACAAGTTATTTCTGAATGTGCGACTCATTCGCATGTTTTAGTTCATGTAATGCAGTCAGGCTGGTGAGGCCACATGGAAACACAAGACAAAACCAAAGATTTCACCTCAGTTTGTGTATAAGAACAAACTCCTCAGCAAACTCATCACAGAAGTTTGTTGGCCTGACCTTTACAGATAAAATCAGCCATTTCACCATGCAGTTTTTGAGAAATGTTTCATTAGATTATAACTTAAAGCAAAGAGGGCAAATAGTAACTGTTTTGCCACACTATCTGTGGTTGCTTGGGGTCAACTGTTTTACATGAGATGTCATCTAATACACACAGTCTACATGAGGCTGACTCTTTTAATTAGAACAGCTGTGTGACATGAACACATCATGCATTCAGCTTCCTTAACGGCTACTTTTCAGCACCAACCCATTCAGGGCTGTCCCTTTGACGTGTGTCTAATCAGCTCCCTGAAGATGGACGTCTATCATCTGTTCAGCGCAGTAGTTACCATCGTTGATCAAACAGTCTTCACAGTTTTCTAGCTGTTTTTAATGTGTTCAGTGCTTCTTGGTCCGTCCAGGCTTTGTTCATTTTTGGCTTGTTTGAATAGGTCATCCAGTGATGTTCAGCTCTTCCAATAATTTGTGGCTAAAACAAACTCTCAGCAGAGGTCCAGTTCAGCTTGGAACCCTCCCTTTTTTGGAAGTAGAGAAACGTACGTCCCCATGCATTTACATCAAGACAGAGGACATGTGCAGAAAGAACGCAGGCAGAAAATAATCAAGTTAAATCATTTACTGTATATGGTACAGTTTTTCTTTTTACCAGTTTCTATAAAGTTTTAACCTACCCCTCTGCAATGCAACTGACATTTTGATCAGTTTGGGGCTGTTTAGTCTGACTGTTTATGCAGAGCTTTTTTTTTAAAATTCTGTTTGAGTTTTCAAATCAATTCTAATCAGAATATTAGTCTCCACATAAATGTAACTAGTATATGGTCTGTTAGCTTTAGTTGCGATGCCAGAGCCACTTGGAGTTAACATATGTCAGTAAGTCTGTATGTCCTAAAATACACATTAAGGACAAAATGTTCTTGTCTTATGGTCCTGCCTGAAACCCGCAAGTCTGTGTGTGTGTTTGCGTGTTCATACATCTATTTGTGTGTTGTCACTTTGCCCACTCGGGGTTACCTAATAGCTTGGCAGCAGTGTGTCTCTCCACCTATGCCATGTGCCTCCTTATAATCTGACCGTAGCTAAATTAAAAGTCCTTTTGGTGCGGAAGTGGACGACAGTGTTTCCCTGTAGCTCACCTAGCCTCCCTCCTGCCTCCCCCTGCCTCTGCTCTTTCCCTACCCTCTTGCCCTGGTGGCCCACAGCCCATTTTCCCACTAAGACCAGGTGTCCCACCACACCGGAGAAGAGTGTGTCTTAATCAGTACCACAGACGTGCACGCCACACAATGCAGGACACACACACACGCATTCACACGCACTCAACATAGACTCACAACCACGCATCCATCCATGCAAAGTCAAATTAAGCGCACACACACACACACACACACACACACACGCACACTGCGAGGGGCGCCCCACTGTCACCCTGCCTTATGTCTAGGAGTGACACTTGGATGACACCAGCAGCAGGATTATAAGAGCATATTTATTAGCCTTAGCACCGGCCGTGTGCAAGGCAGGGGCGGGAGTGCACACACAGATACAAAAGTACATTGAGTGAGGGAAGCCAGGAACAGAAACTAAATGACAATTAAACCTAATTAATTATTCAATAGCTAGATGGAGATAGTGGCAAACATTCAGGGCCAGGTCAGATTCTTCAAATCTGTGCACCTGTTACATATTTTTAATTGTATATTGCAAGATTTTCTCAAAACCATGCATAATTTTTTATGCTGTTGTGGGGTATTAAAATCTAATTATATCACTATATGTAATTTTTCCTGTAAATGAATTTGATTATTTGAAGTAGGGGTGTATAAAGTACTTATCCATAGTCAGTCTATTACGTACAGTAGATAGCAGTTGGTACATCCCAGTGAAGCAGCAGGAGTATCGGAGTAGTAAGCTCAGCAATGAACTGCTGTGGACAGAGTCTGCTACAAAAGGTATTTTAGCCACTAAAAAATGTCCACCCAAAAAAATTCAATATCAGTTTAAGTGTACACTATATTAAGAATATTTTTTACTGCTTTACTTTGCCATCAGACTCTTTCCAACAGGAGACCAACATTATACAAGCACTCTCCAAACCAACCAAACTCCATCGGGGAGTTACTGGTCTACTGCTGCCTTGATTTGTTAGTTAGTTAGTGTTATCGTGTGACTTCTGTAAATCCAAACTATCCTTTTAAAACACAATAACACAAACAAACTAACAGATCGAGTCAGCGGTAGTCCGGCAAGTGGAGATGGGTTGGTTTAGCATCTCCTGCAGGTTACACCCTGATACCTCATACAACCCCACTTCAAATAATCCGAATTATCCCTTTAACAAACCATAAGTATAACAATTGAACAATTCAGAGGGGAAAAATACTACTGGTCATATTTTGAAATCTGCATTGCATCAAAACACTGTTTAGTATCATGCACTTAATGGACAATGAAAAGGAAGTGGCCACTGCTTTCAATGAAAATACTCTCTATAATGCATTGTGTCAGATTTACCCTGCACAAACCTTGACACTGGAACACATTAAGAAGTTTTTCATACTGAGATCAAGAGACAAGTCGGAGATAAGGATGAAAGGACTTAAGTATTTAAAGGAGAGAATTGTTAAATAGAAGAAAAACAAAGACATGACTCTCTGGTGCCATTTCCCTCCTCCTCTGTCCTTATTATCCTGTTTTGATGCTTTAGGGAGACAAATGAACTTCAGGTGCCTTGAAATCTCGTAATGAACTCTCTCTTACCCCTCAGCCTGTCCTGCCTACACTAAGCTGCCACAGCAGCCATTGCTTTATTTCCCTTTGGTGTATATAAGCGGCTGCAAAGATCTGGAGTCACCTGCTTAAGTGGAGGCCACGTGCTGACTGGGTTCACCTGTATGTGTATACTAGTACATGCCCGACCAATCTACTACCTTAAGCCTACTGTGTGTACTTCAAGACACACACATGTACAATGTGTGTCTGCTACAATAAACATACAATGTGTCACTTCATGTGTCGATGAAAAGCTGTGCTGTAGCTTTTTATGCGTTAACAGGCAGGCACCGTAAGAGCTTGTGTATTTTCCTACATCAAATAATCACTCTGTGATTATCTGACTCAATAGAAAGACAAGCACCAAACAAATAGCATGGGGCATCTCCTCCGCAAACAAGCCAAATAGATTTTCTGTTTAGCACAGTCTTTTCAGCTACCAAGTCCCATTTCTATCTGTGTCTCTGTCTGCCTGGCTGCATCTGTTTTCATATGCGCACTGCTCTGAAACCACGCCAAATTAGTGCAGTCTAAATATACAAATGGGCTAGGATGTGATACTCCCACTCATCCTCCTTTCCTAAATTTGTCATTCTCTTTTTCTGTCAAAGATATGGCAACATGACAACATGCTTAAAGGAATGTGGGGTTGTATGAGGTGCTTAACAATAGTCAGTGTATTAGCTGCAGCAGATGCCGGCTGACAAGCCCCCAGTTCGGAGAGACAGGGGCACCAGCACGGAAGCTAAGCAATGAACTGCTGTGGACAGGGTCAGCAGCAAAAGGTATTTTAGACAATTAAAAAAGGTCCAGTTTAAAAAAATCAGTTTGAGTGAATATTTTCACTGCTTTACCTTGCCCTCTTACAGCATTTTCTGATGAGAATTATCACACAGAACCTGGAAGTCGCTGGTCTACCTGTGGCTCAGTCTGTTAGTGTGTTTGTATTATTGTCAGGGATGTGCACAATTAGTCAACTATACAATTAAATGTTGCCACCCTCGCTAGACAGCACCAGAAATACCAGTCAGTTAAACTATTTCTGAATATTTTATTAATCTAGATGTTTCACATATGCCTGCTACTAGCCCTGGCAGACAGCAGTTGTCCGCTTCCCTTGGCAATACCTGAATGACCCGAATGTTGTTGTTAGCAAAGAGGGACAGATGATAGCTCCTAAAACCAGTGCGGTTTGTCATTATTTGGACCTAGAAAATGAAAATAAGGTTGTATGAAGGCTGTGTCAGAATAAACTAGCAAATAAACACTCGATTGGGATAATATTTAACCACATTCAGCAGAGACAGATGGACGTTAACCTGCAAGCGGAGCAGGCTACCGCTACTGCTGGCACTGCTACTATTGTGTCGCAGCGAACATCAGCTCCACGTAGACTCTGTGGTCCTGCTCGGTCTCAAAAGAGAACATGTTAATTGTTGTCATGTTTTGTAGGATAATTTGCAATGTTCATAATACACAGCACAGTGACTCTTTTCAGTGGTATTTATAAAACAATTTGGTTACTGAAGAATCTGATTAATGGTTTCAAATGGTTCTTAATAGACACTGGGACAATGGTTTTAGACAACGTTTGACATTATCTGAGTGTTTTCTTACTTTGAAACTACTTGAGTAGTCTAAATTAAAATTTCAACATCCCTGGTTATTGTGTGACTTGGCTGAATCCTTTTAAAAACGCTGAAGTCACACAATAACACAAATACCACAACTACAGGATTGAGGCAGTGATAGGCCAGCAGCTTCCATGTTCTGCAGGGTGCAGTGCTGATTTTGCCTCTGGAGTTTGGTTGGTTTGGAGAGAGTAATATCTGGCTTAGATAACAACCTTTTTCCCGTCTGAAAAGGTTGTCTGATGGCAAAGTGAAGCTGTGAAAAAATTCTAAATATAGTGTACACTTAAACTGATATTGATTTTTCTAGGTGGACCTTTTGTGAAGTGGCTAAAATACCTATTTCTGCAGACCCTGTCCACAGCAGTTCATTGCTTAGTTTCCATGCTTTTACTCCTCTCTGCTTCTCCAAACTGGGGTTGTGCCAGCTTCCATCTACTGTAGCTAATACATCGACTGTGTATAAGTACCTCATACAACCTCACTTCAAATAATCCCTTTAATGCTATAGAGCTGGTCAGCATTTAGACATATAAGAGAAAAGTGGTGGCACACTTGTAGCCTTGATGTGAAATTCAAACCTAAATGCCGTATAACAGCCAGTTACTGTAAGCATTTCCAAGTCAAAGAGAGAAAAGGATGTAGAGAAAAAGAGGGAGAGGGGCCATATCATTAGGACAAATGCAGACACAGGAACGAGAGAATGAGAGAGCCGCCTAGATCGAGGAAGAGGAACGGGCAAATGAAGAGTGACACAGATTGGAATAGAACATATGTTAGGCTCAGGCAGCATGGCTAGCTTTCTACTTTCCTTGA
Source organism: Lutjanus campechanus (assembly GCA_027495735.1). Taxonomy (NCBI): domain Eukaryota; kingdom Metazoa; phylum Chordata; class Actinopteri; order Lutjaniformes; family Lutjanidae; genus Lutjanus; species Lutjanus campechanus. The sequence goes on from JAJHUR010084871.1 coordinate 37,296, forward strand.
GCTCTTTTCACAGCCATGGATGTATATGGAGTTGGCCGGCTGGCTAGCTGGCTGGCACTGTTGGCTGCTCAGTGGTCCTGAACCAGCCTATTTGAAAAGCCTGATGTGTTTTATTTGGGCCTGCTTCACACTGTCATCTGCACGCAAAGATGGACTGTAATTGAGAGTCAACTCTAATCTGCATGGAGGCAGGCTGAGGAAAGTCTGGGAGGTGAAGAGAAAAAAGAGGTCCCTGAGTTAAACCTTGTATAGTGGTGTTTTGTACCAGAATATGAATATTCTTGACTAAATTATTTGAATGTTTTCGTCTTCTTTTCTTCTTCTGTTTGTGGTTGATATCGTATCTCCTCTGCTCCGCTGTATTGTCCCCACGGCTAAAACATACGCATCCATTTGACTCCAACTTTACCTCACTGGAAAACATTGAACCCAAGGTCACGGCTGTCAATTACCTTTTTCATTCACCCTTTTCACTCCTCTTTTCCTCCTCTCACACATGCATGATCTTTTTTTTTTGCCACATTTGGTTTTAAGCAACACAACTGCAGTACCTTTTGTACCCAACAACGTCGAAGAGAAAGTTTGCCTGGCAGGAGTTTTTGTGTGCGAGTCTGTGCGTGCATGGTCATGTGTCTTTCTGGCAAAATGGCAAATCTGTAGTTAACCTTGGGAAGCAAGTAATAGCTGAAAGGAGCACTGTTTTGGGGAGGCTAGACCCCAGTCTCTGATGGTCTAAAACAATTCAGACATATCAAAGAAGAGCTGCTTTGGATTTGTGTGTTAGTGTGCGTATGTGTGGGTGTGAATTCATTATTGCTATGACTAATTTTAGCCCACGCCCACGATCATGTGTTTTCATTTTAAAACGGCTTTTTAAAACAAAAACGATATCCGTCCAGATGAACGCTTAGGCACGGTTTCAGAAATTAAGCACATTTTAAAAAGGCATTAAAACTGAAGCGATCAAGCAACAACTAGTCTGATTGAGTGGAATCATACTGTGGGTATAAGTCTGCCATTGGTTGCTTTGTCAAGTGGAATCGCAGTGTCCATTTTCAAAGTCCCCGGAAAACAAGAACCTCCGAGCTGCAACCTACATGCTAAAAACAGCAAATTGGTGATCTGTGATGGTACGAACATAAACAAGCTAACAGCTGTTACCTTTTCTTTTGCAGTGATGTAGTCATTTTAATGCCAGAGCTCACCTCACCATCACTGTATCCTAGGCTTTGCACCACCCACCTGAGTGCTATGAAGAGGGGTCTGGCTATGCGAGGCTAAGCAACAACCAGTCTCATAGCATTTGAAAGGTCACATTATAGGAGCCGTATGAATCAGGGAAGGACTAGTCATGACTGATAAGATCCAATCAAGAAGTGAACGTGGGTGTCTGCGTTTCTAAAAGTCTCCTTCTCTGGCCGTTCAGACCTAAACGCATGCCAGTCTTCAAGTTCTCAAACTAAAATGGTGCCATCAGTTTCCAAAAGTCTCTGTTTTAGGGCAAATGTAGCGAAAGTTATGCATTTTAAAGTGAAAATGTGTTAGTGTGGATGCAGCCTTAATGTTAGTGTAATCCGAATGGCACATTTCCCATTTCCAAGGACATATAATAATGGGAAAAAATATTTTTAAAACATTTATAAACATATCGGAATATATAAAGAAAATATGTAGGACTAGTTTACTTTCTTAAAACATATCCAAAACTGTGTGCGTGCACCAGTCGAACTGTTCTGTGCGTGTGATGGTGGAACGCACTGAAAACTTAAATTAATCATTTAATAAACACAAAGCAGTTGAATTCAAACACTTCTGACTATTAGTATGATCACTTGTGGCTCTACCATCTAAATTAGGCAGCCACAACATGATTTCTGCCACCAGGTTTATATAGAAATACTTAAAGTGTGCGACGTTAGGAATCTCAGGCAAAATTACAAGTGAAAACCCACTAAAGCCTGCAAGAACACTGGATTCATACGTTATCCAAAATACTTCCCTGTGTGAAATACTGTCAAAGATGACAAAATATGACAGATTTACTTTGCGTTGATCAGAAGGCTATGGCATCAGATCAGCACTCAGGAAAGAATGTAGAATCTATTGAAGAATCCGTTGAAATCTCACACCAAGTGAGTGAGAACTTTTTGGACCTTTGGTTTTGAACTTTGAGTGATTGTTTACCTTATCAAATCTACTACATCTGCAGGCACAGTGTCATAGAATGGCATGGATGACTTTAAAAATTACTTGTAAAAATAGTAAAAAATTGGGTGCTGTTCACACAGACAGCGACAGATTACAGGCAGTGAATTTGGCATTTCATCCTTGCAGCTATAACTAAGTTCAAGCTACATGTAAAGTTTATATTATATTCATTCTAATTAATTAACAACATAATATGCTTCAAAAATTATTGATGCACTAAAGGTCAGGTTGGTCAGGTCAGGTTGGGAACTCGTATTTCTCCATGTTGCATTTAGTGTTGCCTGAAATATGACCGACGTGTTTTGACTGTAGCTGAAACTTTACCTTAAAAACAAGTGCATTTCCCAGGATTCCTGTGATATTGTGCTTCTGTCTTATTTTCAGTAATGATATCAATCCCTAATTAGTATGCCCACATTCATGTTCCGTATTTGAACATTCATGTGTTTGTGTGTTCTTGAGGAGAGGTATGGGGGGCTGGCGTTTCTATGCCACTCTGTAACAACATATCACGCACTGTGTTTGTGTGTAGCCCATGCTAACAGACTGCCAGTGAGAGTATGGAGCTACAGTGGGGTTAGGTGGGGAGCTGTACAGTATGTGCTGGGGGCAGGGAGCAACTCAGCAAGGCAAGGCCCTTCTGTCTCCTTGTCATCGCCTGGTGCTATTGGGGGTTGAAAGTGCCAGTGTGTGCATGTGTGTGTGAGCGACGCGGTGATGCGGGTGGGCGCGCAGCCGAACGGGCACTTGACTGGCGCTGTGGCACTTAGCTAGCACGTAGCTGCTGGCTTGGCGGCTCTCCAGGTTAACTCGCCGTGCTGTGAGGTTTTTTGTATCCATGTGCGTTGGGTGATGTGGCACCAGATGCCACTCCATGTGCCCAAATCCTGTTGACATTTGGAGCGTGGGCAAGCGGGCACACAGGAAGGAAGCAGAAAAGAGGAGGGAAATTTAATTAAGATGAAACAGCAGCCTCAGCCGTCGTTACAGTATGTTGTGTTGTAGCCTGAAGACGCAAGCAAAGTCAGCCAGATGCACAAACACAACAAAGGAATGCAAATACACACACCTTTTTTGTTGCCAGTTGGACTCTGCATATATATGTTTTTTGCCCTGTCTGTGAGGATCTGGCAGATAGAAAGAGCAAAGGGTGCAAGGTTTAGGCGAGCATAAGATGGAGGGGCAGGAGGAGGGAAGGTGATTGAGAAATGGGCTTGCGTGTGCATGTATGAGGGGGGTAATTTGATTAAGCAGGCTGACAGAAGGAGGAAGTGGGAATGGTAGGGTGACAGGTTGATGCCAACTCCTCCTGGCATGGCCTTCACCCTTATTCCTGACTGAGAGGAGATGGAGGCCACAGTAAAGGAGGATGAGAAATGGTCAGATTCAGATAAAAGAGGTCACTTTAAGGACAGAGGGAGCGCGACAAGGGGCAGTAGAGAGAGTAGTAGAAGAAGAAGAGGTGACAGGGAGAATCACACTGGGAGTCAAAGTAAAGGAGGTGAGATAGAAAGGTGGTGAGTAGGTGGTGATATGAGGAAACGGCAGGGGGTGAAAGAGTAGGAGGTGTAAGGGACAAACTGATGGCACCATGTTAGAAAACCCCTCTTATAGTTTTTATTCAACTTTCACACGGTCAGATCTATTTTTCTCCTGATAAAAATAACGTTTTTTAATCTCAATGTTAATGAGACTGTATCTTAAATCAGTGGCTGCAACACATTTCTGTTCCTACACTCTCAGAAATAAAGGTGCTTGACTAGAACTATGAAGGATTCTTCGGATTGTCCCCATGGGAAAAGGCCTTTCCTTGTTTCTGGTGGAACCGTTTATAAAGGTTCCACTTGGAACCCTTTCAGAGAGTTCAACATAACCCAACATAAAAGTTATACCTAGAACCATCTATGAGAGGTTCTACAGAGAACCCTTCTACGGTGCAATTTTTACACCAAGAACCCTCTCTGGGAGTTCTATCCAGAACCTTTCCACCTTATAAAGGTGCTAACTAGAACCCGCCCAGGGGGTTCTGTCAAGAGCCTTTTTATATTCCAAGGGTTTGATCTAGAACCCACCAAGGGGGTTCTACTGCAAAACCTTTTATATTCCTCGATTTTTTTCTGTAATCCTCCCAGAAGTTCCCACCGAAACCCCCTTATATAAGGGGTTCAAGATGAACCTCACTCAGGAGGTTCTACCTCTAATGCTTGTATATTCCAAGGGTTTTATCTAGAACCCACCTTGAGGGGGGAGGGGGACCCTTTCATATTCCAAAAGGCAGCAGGGGGAAAGGTTTTGATAAATGGGCTTGTATGTGCGAGTATGACTACCACAAATGCGTTTATATTCCAATGTCTTTATGTAGAACCCACCCACTGGATTCTATCGGGAACCCTTTTTATATTATGGTACAATGAACCTTTGACAGAAGAGTTCTTTCAGACTTTCAACAGTCCTTATAGAACTCTCTCTTCCAAAAAGGCTTCTCCAGAAGCAAACGGTTCCAGGTAGAACCTCAGCCCTTCAGGAAGAACCATTTTGGAACTTATGCCTAAGAATGTATTATTTTAATATTTCCACTTTAATGTTATATTTTGACAATTAATGTCACAACTCTAATCGTCATAATTAGCAGAATCATTATCACCATTTTGCTCTTCAGGTGTTGAACATGTTGTATTAATAATTTACAATATCACGCTTGTTCTTCTAGCATAAAACATAACTGCAGCAGTGGTTTGGGAGGCTATGGGGGCCAGTTTGGGCAGTCCCCAACATGATCTTCAGTAGGCTAACACTAAAATCCAGGCAAACACACTCTCACACACACACACACACGGCCTCATTTCGATGCAGAAGGCTGAGGCTGACGTCTAGCATCAGGTCTCACAATAATTATTTTAAATTGCTACGAGGAACACAGGTCCTGGTGGGATATATTACCTCTACTCTAACCAGAGATGAATTTCACACTGCACATACATACACTACAACCTTCTGGCTTTATATATATATTTATATAAATATATATTTGTGCGTGTGTGTGCATACTGTGGGTCACAAACACACATGCATGTGTACCTGCGTGTTTGTGTGTTTGAAAGCACACGTAGCCGGTGGGTGTTCTTTTTCTCTGCGTCAGGGTAATGTATATATTTCAGGAGAGTCTAGCATTAATTTTTTACATGTTGAGACAAGGTCATAAGACTGCATCTGTATGCTTATGTATGTAATATATGTACAACTGTGGGGCTGCTGTGCTGAGTGGGTGTGCTGTGACTGCTCATCTATATAAGTGGTTATTTTGATCAGGTATCTTGAGTGTGGATCACACTTATTCCCTGCAGACCTGAGCACCCACTAGACACACACACACACACACACACACACACACTGCCTGATATGATGTAGACTCTGCGTGTTATTGTGTACAGCATTGCTTCCATGTATCTGTCTCTTTAGACTACACCCGTTTGATTGGGTCAGTGAGTTTAAGAGTGTGTGTGTGCGCATGTAATGTCACCCATGCCCTGAACATACATATTTTAAACACGTAGTATCTTTTTCTGCTTTGAACATTATGAATAAAAATATAATCAGTTGAGGGGGTGGATGTACACTGCAATTGAAAATAATAATTAAATGGAATGAGACACAAAGCAAATATTTTAAAGTATTTTAAAGCAAGTATTTTAAAACACAGAAGCAAAATACAGCAGGAGTGCAGAAATGAACAGCCACCCCACTAATGACTGAAAGTATGAACCAGGACAAAAATGACTACCAATAAAAACCACCAAGTTATGCACAGAAAATGGTGCACACACTAATGAAAAGTGACTTAACAAGCTACTCAGTCCAGGCATGATGGGAATTGTGGGCCGTAACTACAGTGTTTTAGTACGAAGCCTGGTTCTGATCCGCCTTCATTTTCCCTGTTAAAGTTCCTGCATTATGAGCCCTGCACATTTGTGTCCTTTCTTTGCATTGATTTCAGCTTTGATGAACTTTGAGGCGGCGGAGTGACAGCCACGACTAGGGCTGGAGGATATGGCTCAAAAATAATATAGCAATATTTTTAGCCTACTCTGTGATATCTCATATTTATCTCGATGTACACATTTTATCTGAAATCAAATAGTGCATACGTATGATGATATTATGATGATGATCATGCATGATGATACATGATGCATTACTGTAGATTAAACTACTCTTTTGGGTCTTGGGCTGAAAAAGTTTGGAGACCCCTGATTTAATGGCAGTGATTATACCCAGAGAACCCTGAACTACCCCTCATTCTTTCTACAATGTACAACATTTGGCTCCTAAAACATCCCATAACTAAACTATTAGCTACTTCCTGACCACTACTGTCTGAAAAATCCAGTGTGTGTGTGTGTGTTTTCTTTATGTGTTTTATTCAAGCACAACTGGACATGTACTTGAAAATGCCATGTCTATTATGTGTAACTAAAATTGAGGATTCTCATCGAGTATGCAAGTGACAGCAGCACTCCTCATAATAAAGGTGGCACACTGTCATTGTGTGACTCTGCTGGGCGGAGAGGAGGTAATGATGTGAGGTATATACGGATTTAACAGTCATAGTCCATGTGAGTCGGGATGTACAGCTTCATAAACTCAACAGAAAGAGAAAGAGGGGGAGAATTACAGAGTCAGGGAGTCAGATGCATTCCTCCTCTCCTCCATCCTTCGCATTTCCCCCATCCTTCCTTCCCTCCCTCCATCCCTCTCTTTCTCTCCCTTCTTTAACCCACACCTGAACCTGTCAGCTCCGTATTGCAGAGAATTTTCCAGCAGCTCTTCGACATCTCACTCTCGCCCTGCCTGTCAAAGACCGCTGAGGGCATAGAGGGAGAGAGAGGGGATGTACTGATGAATCCTCTCACAGAGCAGAGAGTTCACCTCTCAGGTAATCCTATAAAAAGCCAAGGTGAGATGCTCCTCTGCCTCCCGCTCATTATAGCATCTTTACCCTGCACCGCAGCCACTGCTCTCTTCCTAGAGGTATATTGGGATAGTGGTGCAGGGGGGGAGCTGGTGGTGGGGAGCTGGGCAGGTGGGGGCAAAGAGAAAAGGGGAGAGGGAGACCTTCTCACTATGCACACAGTGCTCGCACGTTGCACCGCATGCGCCACATCTGTTAGACTTTTTTGTACCTCTCCTCTTCTTCTTCTCCTTCTTCTCCTTCTTCTTCTTCTTCTTCTTCTCCTTCCCTCTCCCTCCTTCTCTTTCTCTTTCTCTCTCTGTGTCCCTCCCTCCCACCCCTCCACTCCCCTCTCAGTTCCTTTTTTAATCTTTTATTCATAGCTTAGCAGGTGATGAAAAATTTATGCCCTGAGTCTGGCATTGAAATAAATGCAAAACGAAAACAGAAGCAGTTTATACTGACAGTCTGAATATCTCTATCTAGAACAAGGCTGCTCGCTGCAAATCAGGAAGCCTGGTGCTCTCCTGTTAACTCCGCTGTGTAAATGATGCTTTGTGGCTTCCTGCGAAGCCAGAAGATTAGTGTGTTTTGTTTTTCCCTCTACTCTCCTCCTGTCATCTTACCAGAGGGGAGGGAAGTGGGCACTTTTTTTATTTTATTTTTTTTCCGGGCACCTTATCCCAAATCTTTTCAGTAACTCCCCTCCCATATCCACTCACTCACGAGCCCAGCCCTCTTACACCCCCTCCTTCCCCTTCCGCTACCTTGTTTGTGGGTAGCCGATCAAAGTGGGCGAAGTGTTAGATTTGTTGTTCTACATGGTGATTGTGTGTATTCTCAGGTGTATTCTCAAGTGTGCGTATGTGTGTGTGTGTGAGCTCTAAAGTCCCCAGCCCGGCTTTAAAAAAATATCCACCCACACACACATACACATACAGATACACACATATCAGTCGGCCCTCACGGCTTGTAAGAGGGACTATCCCTCTCTTTGGAAGTGTGATACAGAGGCTAACTCTTCCCGCCAGCGCTGGCATATTGCTGCTGTTGGTTTTAAAAGTGGTATCCCCCTACCTCCCCCTTTCTCCACCCTTCATTTTAAATCTCTGTGTTTTATGAAACCCGACCAAGCGATCTGTAAAAAACTATTTGCGCAATAAAAAAAACAGCTGTGTTAGTGAATATGCATCATGCAAAAAAAAAAAAAAAAAAGTTGTACAATCTTTACAGCGGGATTGTTATTAAATGTGTAGAGACCTCATGCTTTGTAACAGTGGGTTTTTCTGTGAATATTTGTGTGTGTGAGAGAGAGACGGAGCGAATAAGAGCATGCACATAAACATGACTGTATGTGTGTGTGTGTGTATGCGTGCGTGTACGGTGCGTTGTGAAGTCCTGCTGTCAGCTGTAATGATGTGTTGTGGTAGAGTGCTGAGAGCGGAGAGGCCGGCTTGGCCTCGGCCATGGATCTAACTACTGATCTGATACTCTCTGACAGCCAGGGAGAGGGAGAGAGGGAGATATAGAGATGGAGGGAGAGATGGAGGAGGGAGGGAGAGCAGAGAGACCCGATTTAGGGCAAAGAGAAGGGATGGATGGAAGTTAGGGCCTGTACTCTTAGTAATAAAAGTGCTAACTACATCTACAAAGAGGTCTTCGGCTTGTCCCCAGTAGGGCTGTGTATTGGCAAGAATCTGTTGATATGAAACATATGATACAGAGGATACGATTCAACATCTGATATATTGCGATACTGTAAGCAAGGTGATATATTGCTATTTTTTATCAAATTTTGTTATAGTATAAAGAACACACCACCATATGCAAAATCTGACATTGAAAATGTTTTCTTTACAATCAATGCAGCAATGAAGGTAGATGGTCGAGGATTTAAACACAACACAAAATGGACCAAATCTTTGCATGTATCATGATACAGTATCACAAAATATAATATCGCAGTCCTCAAGTATATCAATATTTTCTTATATCCTTAGTTCCCACAGGGCAACCCTTTTTTGGTTCCTGGTAGAACCTTTTATTGGAACCCTTTTAGAGAGTCCCGCCTAGATCCCAACATAAAGCATTATACCTAGAGTCATCTGTGAAAGGTTTCAACCAAAACTCCCCATGAGAGATTCTAAAGGAGAACACCTCTATGGTGCAGTGGTTCCACCCAGAACCCTCTCTGGGGGTTCTATCCAGAATCTTTTCACCTCCTAAGAATTCCAATAAGAACCCATCCAGTGGGTTATACTGCAAAATCTTTTAAATTCCAAGAGTTTTACTACAGCAAACCTTTTTGCATTCAAGAGCTTTACCTAGAATCAACTGAGGAGGTTCTACCACAAACCCTTTCATATTCTAAGGATTTTATCTAGAACCCACCTAGGGGGGTCTACCACAGACCTTTTTATATTCAGGGATTTTATCTAGAACTCATTCAGTGGGTTCTACTGCAAACCTTTTTATGTTCAAGGGTTTTATGCAGAACACCCTGGGTTCTACTACAGAGCCTTTGCTATTCAAGGGTTTTATCTAGAACGCATTCAGTGAGTTCTACGCAAACCCTTTCATATTCAAGGGGTTTATCTACAATCCACCCAGAGGGGTGGCTTGTAAACCATGCCCTGAACTTACCACAAACCATTTTATATATATAAATCTAGAACTCATTCAGGGGTTCTATCGGAAACCCTTTTATATTGCAAGGTTTATCTTTTTTTAAAAGAAAGGGTTCTTTAGACCCTTTTGAACCCATTTTTTTTTAGAAGAAGCATTTAATGAGGACCAGGGCTAAAAGAACCTGCTGTGAGAGGTTCTAAAGGATTTCAACAATCCTTGAAGAACTCTTCTTTGGATTCTTAATGGAACCCAAAAGAACCCTCGACAACCCCTTGCTTTACAAAAGCAAATGGTTTTGGGTAAAACCTCAGCTCTTCACCATTTTGAAATCCTTCTGAGAGTGTAGAGAGAGAAAAAGCATTCAACGAGGAGGGAGATGAAGGACAATCCAGGGCCAAAAGAAGAGGAAACGGGCATTTCTCTGCTGAGCTCTTCATGGCTGTAGTTTGAGGGTTAATAAATGTTTTGGTGCACACATACACACATATTATAATCATGACTGCTGATATCAAAGCAGAATAATATTGTTTCCTACTGTAGGACTTAAAATAGTCCAGCTACAGCGAGGCATTCTCCTCTGGGAATTATCATCAAGGAAATTCTTGCATTAGTGTGTACATGTGTGTGTGTGAGTGTGTGTCTGTTAGTGCATAAGCATGGGTGCAAGTGTGTGTGTGCGTGTGTGTCTGGCCTTGCCCCAGTGCCACAGTGCCAGTCGTTGGCAGAGCGTGGCGGTGTGTAGCGAGGACGAGTCGCCCAGCAATTAAATAAAGATCTCTAATTGGCTGCTTCATATTAGGGTCAGCAGCTGGAAAGAGAAGAGAGGTTTGTCGCATGCACTTTCACACACACACACACACACACACACACACACACATACACACACACACCCATGATACGCACATGTGTACACACACGCTCACACTCATACACTCGCATACACAAACACGCACAGGCTCCTGAACAAAATTCAATTATTAATGGACTGATTGCTCGAGTGGAGCTTCTCTGGGAATCTGAACCTGCCACACTGAATAAAATAAAACCACTGCTTTACATTTTCATTATACCAAACCGTGTTTTAAATTGCAAATGCGTCTCGGAAACCCACCGTTGCCCCTCCCTCCTTCCCCTCCCTCTCCTTCCCCCGTTTTCCTTGCTGTCTCACTACAGCAACCCTCTCCTCCTCCTTGTGTCCCCTTCTTCCTCACCAGTTACATGTATCTATGCTCGTGCACACACACATTCGCACACACACACACACACGCACACACACACACATGCACGCTTTACTGCTGTGGCACGTGTGTACAGCCACCATTAAGCAGTCTTATTAAAGGGAAAGGCTGTGTGTGTTTGTGCGAGAGAGGAGTTGTGTGCATGAGGAAGTGCTTCTGGGCCGCGGCGGAGCTCCTTTGCTTATTTGCAATCAGGTCAGACAGACAGCACAGCCACATACACCACTGTCACCTCCCTCTAGACTCTTTCTCTCCTTCTCTCCATCCCTCTCTTCTATCTCTCCTCCTCTCCTCCTCCTCCTCCTCCTTCCCCCCGCTTCTCTGTTTTTTTTTTCCCAGCTCCAGTGAAATAGCACATTTTGTCAGGAGTTGGATATCTCAATTATCTCCTTCGTAATACTGAGGACATTCCTCTTTGTTTCACCAACTCACTTTCTCTCCCATGCTCCCCCCTCCTCTTTTCTCCTCCTCGGCTCCCCCCCTCGCTTGCATTTCCATTTCTAATTTGCCTCTGTATATTTCAGCCTCACCTTGGTTGCCCTCATTCTGTCGTAGGTTAACTTAAAGCCAAAATACTGACTCCACAGCACCAATAGTCAGGGTTGGGAGGGTTACTTAAAAAATGTACTCGGATACAGTTACTAATTACTTGTTATGCAGTCAGTAAGCTAACCCAAGTATCATAATGTTAAAGTAATATAATTTGATTATTGTCAATTACTTTTGGTAATTGTGCACGCTTAAACGTACTCTGTTAAGTCTGCTATTCATACTTAACACTCAAACTTCAAGTAAACTGACATAAACTTATTCCTTGACGCCATCCTAGTCACCGCATCACCACCTACAGTCCCAAAACATTTTTCAGTAGTAGTATTCACAGGTTAGCTAGCTAACTGTACTGTAACTTTAGCTAACTTGTTTGGTCTGTCTAGCTAACATTAGTGGCTGGTCTTTCCTGTAAATGTTTCTTTAAATTAGAAGTAAGTTCTTGGATGACGACAGTATTTTCACAGCTGAAGGCAGAACGTGTCACTGTACTGTGATGTTGTTTCTCGTTTCTGAATCTAAGACAAAATAATATCGAAATTTCCAAACAGTGAAGCATTTTTTCGCTAGAGGCCATGATAATGAACTGTAAGATTAGCTGGTGTCACTCAGAGCAGAGTGGTGCTGTAATGTGTGCAAAGTGTGTACGGTACTTTACAATTGTAATCCTGCTAATAATTCTCATTTGTAGTAAATGTATCTGTAATCTGATTATGTATTTTTTCCGTAAAGGTAATAGATTACAGAAACCTTTTTTGTATCCGGATTATGTAATGTTACATGTAATCCGTTACTTCCCAACCCACAGTGTCAGCATGTGTCAGGGTTCTGTTGTTTTTACATCTGCCTTTTTATGTGTTTGTGTGTCTGTTCAACTTGTGTGTGTTTTTTTAACACATGAGGTCCTTGTTTGTTTTGTTTTTCTCAAAAAAATGTTGCTCATATGTGGTCTTTTGGTTTGCACTTCTAGGGATCACTTACTGGTGAAGTCGGTGAAGTAAAAGTTTCTATTTGTGGCACTTTTTTTTTTCCTCCCACAGCCAGGCTCTGCAAACTCCAACCAGCCATTTCCTCTTATGTTTATTCCAATCAAACTGCTGCTACTTCTGCTTCTGCTGGAAATTTAAAATGCATGTCCTCCTGTGCACCAAAAGGAGGTTTTTCTCATGAAAGACCTAACCTGGCACCAGATGTTTACAACAGCAAATGTGAAAGAAGTGCGGAGGAAATGGACTGGTCACAAGCTGAATCACTATTTTCTTATGTCAGTCAACAATGGGAAGCAGCAAAATGGAAACGTATTTACATGGAATTGGTCAGTGGTTTCAGTGAGTCTGTGAAACATTCTTGTTCTTGGTGTATGTAATGGTGGTAAGCAGAGGTGCACAGATACATCATTATTTGTATCTGTATCTGTTCAGCCAACAAAATTATCTGTCTCTGTATCTGTATGGGGAAGCCCCACCCCTTCTGATGGACCAGCATGGGACCTTACTCCGGAAGAAATATGATTGGCAGTCTGTGACAGAGACAAATAATTTTTCGATCCTGTTTGAATTGTGCCACAAATTACGACATATGATGTTTGTCGATTTAAACGACTGTAAAGACACATAATTACAAAGACTAAACACTCAGAAGTGACCCAAGAGACATCATGACTTTCTCCATCCCAAAGCTAAAGTTAGCCACTGAAGCTACAATGCCTGCATGTTTTCGCACTGGGATGTAGTCAAACCAGCTCTGGGTCTCGCTTGTTGTTTTGCCTCCCGGCTGATAAAAAAGGACCAGGACAAGACAAGAGATGTATTTCACTGGGCATGGGGACAGTTTATACCTGAAGTCATGTTAAATCATGCAAATGTTTTATTTTCTTATCTAATATTCATTGGCAATGTAATTGTTTGTGCCCATAAAGCATCAAAATGATTGAATATTTGCAAATAATTCAATATTTTCACATTCTCACACTGAATTTTTCATCTGTCTTTCTCACTTTATTTTGTGCTTAACAGAGTTTCATGAACTGTCTGTTCACTGCCTCCCGTTTAACCGGGGGATGTTGAAAAATCAGAAACTGAAAAACATGTTTTTTTTTTCAATGGAAAGATTCCGTTGTGCGCTAGAAATAGAAACGCTACAGTAAAGATATGAAAGTGCAGAAGCGAAAAATCGGTGCATTAAATCAGTGATTGATTTAGGTCCTCTGCCAAAGTAATCATGGAGCCGACTTTATCTGAATAATAAAGAGCAACTTTGGGCAGAGGAAATATCTGTTTCCATTGCAATATTTGTGTTTCCCCGAATTACGGCTTGAGATTCAGGTGCAACCCTAGTAATAAGCCATCACTAACAGTATAATTACTCTAATACACCTTGCATGTACATGTACAGCAGGTATCTTCTATTATCAACCCCAAAACAGTCCACACAGCTGCACTTTTGTATGTTTCTGGGTGTCGCTTGTGCCTATTTGTGTATGTATGTATGTACTTGTGTGCTTCACTGTATGTGCATGCACTTAACACCCACATAACTCTGAGTGTGCTTGTCAGTGTATGCATGCGTGTGTGTGTGTGTGTGTGTGTGTGTGTGTGTGTGTGTGTGTGTGTGCTACATTTTCATGCTCTCCCTTTCTGTGCTTCTGTTTCTCTGTGCTGCTCTTTTTTTCATTTGTGTATATTCTGGCTGTTCATTTGCCTGTGTGTGTGTGTGAGAGAGAGAGAGTGTGAGAGACTGGTAGTGGTTATGGAGGGGGCAGAGAGGCTCATGGGAGTTGTGCTAAGGGCCATAGTATCACTCCACTGTCTCTCAGGGCACATTGTTTATGCATGGGGCCACATATGCAGCAGGCACAGACACTCACTGCATACTCCCAGAGACACTGGGAGGCTGTTGTTGTGTGTGTGTGTGTGTGTGTTAGCGCTCCTGAGTGCATATAAAAGTGCATACAGTATGTGTGTGCGCAGGCATACATACAGTACTTGCTTATGTTTTCGAGTGTGCGCACATGTTTGTTTCTATGTGAGTGTGCAAGAGAAGCTCCCGTCGCCATTCCAGCCCACAGGCGGGACAGTGATCTCATCCTCTGGTCTCCGTCTCTGACGTGTCAGCACCCTGCCGGCCATGTTGTTCACCTTCACACTATTCCTCTCTGCTCTCCGGGAACCTGTTCACACACAAAACCTGTACACTTTTGCATATGTATGCGGTTGTATGTGCGCGAGTTTGATTTTGTGTGTGCGAGTTTGCCAGTCAGACAAGTGGAAGGTCAAGTACTTATGGCTGCTGCTATCTCCCCCTCCCCTCCCTTCCCTTCTGCCTTCTCCCAGAGAGAAACAAGCTTGTGCCAGATGTCCTGTTAACAATCACCCCTCGGTCCTTCCTGACTTCTCCTCCATTTCTCTGTCTTTTCATCCTGCGTTTCCTCATTTAATTAACTTCTTCATCCAGTAAAACGCTGTGACAAGGACCCTGCTGCCTGTGTTCTGGTTTCTCACACTTTAATGAACACATTACTGGTCCGGTGTACACTTCTATGTTCCCTCCCTCTTCTCCGCTACAGGAAGTGGGTTTTATGATGGTCATTTTAGCCCATTAACACATCTATGCACTTACACCTGTCCTGTAAACATATTCTCTTATTCTCTTGCCTGTTTGTCTCTGACATCTTTAGTGCAGTGATGCTTAGGCTAATGTTGTAATCATGGCCGTGCATGGCTATGTATATAAATGAAGTAGAGCCAGACAGATACATCAGTGAGCCAATATCATCAGCCTGATATTGGCCTAGCAGAGTTGGTCTATATTGGTATTGCTGTGTATGTTTTTCTTTCTTTATAGGCAGCACTTTATAAATAATTGATCCCTTGATTCTTAATTCAAGTTGTTCTATTTGTGTGTTTTTTTTTAATTTGTAGTAATTTCTAATTATTCAAAATACCAGTGAAAGTTTGTTTCAGTGCTCTGAGATTTTCTCTACATAAATAAAGAATATTGGCTGATAAGGCTGTAAAAAGTATCAGCGTATCGATTCTTCAATACTATATGTGTAAACAATACAATATCCCATAATTATAGTATCTAAAGTACCAAAGCTAGTAAAAAAATAAGTAACTCTCATTCAAGACCTTAGTTCAGTTCAGCTGTTTTTTCACCTAAAGTTTGGCTTGCAGCAAAATGAGACAGTCTTCTTCTTCTTCTTTTTCTGTACGACCACGGTCTGCAGGGTTTTCATTTTTTAAAAAAAAAAAAAAAAAATATATATATATCTTTTACAAAATATATCTATTTTGTGCTTCAGTCTTTTTTAAAAGTTTTTTTTTTCTTTTTGCAAGCTCTACTTTGATTTTTTATAGAGTTATCCTTGAAAAAGAGTCAACAGAATTGGATGGATAATGTGCTGTGAAAAGGTAGAAATACATCATATTTGTGCATTATTTATGCATCTTTAAAAAAAAAGAACACCCATAATTAGAATTCAGTATGATTAAATTTTAAAAAATCAGGTTAAGGCATCAAACCCATACTGTACATGACAGAGATGGAGATCCAGCCACTGGCACAAGATGCCGTGAGGTAATGGAGGTCATGTCTGAGCTACTACGCTCTCATCTTATGTCATAATCTTTCTGGCCTGCAGCCAATCCACCTCCTCCCTTTTCATCTTAATAGATATTGTAGAAACTATCTATGTATGCGCTGCATTGATGTTGCAGTGCATTATGAAATGTCATCTCTCTTCTGTGAGCGTCTGTCAGGAGTGGCTTTGAAAGAAATGTGTCATTGCAGCCTTGACAACAAGGTGGCACTCTGCACTAAGACAAATCCCCTGAGGCCTTTCTAATCCCCCAGAGGACACCTTTACCCAGTGTGAGAAACTGAGGGAAACAAGCAGAGGGAGAGGCACTGACAAACAGAGGAGGAGGAAGACTAAGAGAGAGAGAGACCTGTGCTCCTCTGTGCTCCTCTGTGCTCCTCTGTGCACTGTGTTTGAATGTGATGCTACAAAGATGCTCTCTTTCCAAACACTCTGCTTATGATTTGGCTTAGTGACTTGGGGGTCTGCCCTAACCTGTATACATGTGTTCTTGGGTGTGCACGCACGTGTATAAAGGGCATAATGAGATTAAGAGCATAATGTCACAACGAATATCCTATGCTTAAGAAAACTCAGATTTAGTGGGCTCATCTATCAAAGACGTACCAAATATGCTCTCACATAAGCTTTAAAGGTGTGTTTACTGAGTGAGACACACTTATAATAAGTGAAACATCGTATTGTCTGAAATATAATCGCATTAAGTGGAAAATGGAAAAACAATTGAGTTTGGCTGGAGACCCAGATGAAACAACTGAATTTAACATTTTTAAGAGTAGAAAGCTTGTAATAATTGTCACAGAAAATTGTAAGACTTTTTTTTTTATTCCAAGCTAAATTTTGAACGTTTTTGTTGACCCTTGACAAAGTTTAAAGGCATAGTTTTGTGGGGTTGTATGAGGTACCTATCCATAGATTGCAGTTGATACGCCCACAGTTTGGGGAAGCAGCATTAGTCCCAGTGAAGGAAGTTAAGCAGTATACTGCTGTGGACAGAGTCAACAGCAAAATATATTTTAACTGACTTTAAAAAGAGGTCCACCTAAAAAAATCAATCTAAGTTTAAGTGTACTCTATATTTAGAACATTTTCACTGCTACACTTTGCAGTCAGATAAACTTTTCTGATGGGAAAACCACTGTTATATAAGCCAAATATCACTGTCTCCAAACCAACCAAACCCCAGGGGTGAAATCACTCATTTTACCTCGCAGAACGCAGGAGTTCCTGGTTTGCTGCTGCCTAGATCTGTTAGTTTGTTTGTGCTATTGTGTGACTTTGGTGAATTCTCACAGTAACACAAGCTAATTAACAGATTGAGGCAGCAGTAAACGAGCATCTTCTGTGTTCTGTGAGTTAAATGTAAATGTTGTTTTGTTTTTGCCAAAGGAGACGTAACATAACTTAACATGACATAACAGTGGTTTCCAGCCAGGAAAGTCTTTCTGACGTGAAGGTGATGCAGTGAAAATATTCCAAATATAGCACATACTTCAACTGATATCTAATTTTTTAGGTGGACCTTTTAAAGTGGCTAAAATATATTTTGTCACCGTCCCTGTACACAGCAGTATGTTGCTTAACTTCCATGCTGGTACTCCTCTCTGCTTCTCCAAAGATCCCAAATTCAAAAAGTCTGGACTATCCCTTTAAGATAGTAAAAAGCATAGAGATGGGTTTGTGTGGTGCGTGTGTGTTTTGTGTATAAGTATCCCTAATGGTGGTCTTTGTGTTTGTGTGTGTGTGCAGCATGTCACTTCCTATCCTCTTAAGAGAGTCCAGGTAGCGGTGTGTGATGGTGCTGTTCTCACTGGAAAGAGATCACTGGCAAGTACGCCCAGAGCCATCTGCACCAGACCTCAGCCTGCAACATCTGTGATACACACACGCACACACATACACACACACTGGGCCCATCACCATCCCATGAGGAGTATACACTCCTGTCACACTGCTGTGATGTAGCTGTCATATACTGAGCATATGGCACTAACCCTTCCCCCCCAAACCTTAAGGTCCAACGTCAGATGTGACAAGCTATGTAGAATTAGTCTCAATTCTTCTTCGTAATAAAGGCTAGTTATTCACATTATGCTGAGGTCACTCTCATAACAACTGTCAAATTAGGGCGCATTTTGATTTGATTGCCCCACTACGTGCGGGGAGAGTAAATGATGAGTGATTTTCAGCCTGCAGTTCAATAAAGGCTGATTTGTAATGGCTATGTTGAGTTTAGTCGATGTTTGAGGTCATTCAAAACTTGCTCTCCCACGCTCAGCAATATTATGGTACGTCAGAGCAGCATGCAGCCGATAACAGATGTGTGCAGTAATTTCTATCATGTTTAAAACTCACTGACTGACATGTCTATACGCTAAATGCAGCCACAGTATCTGGGCTGGTTGTATGTAGGTGAATGATGTAAGATGTGAGTCAAATAATATGTGATTTCCCACATTGGTTATATTTGGAGCTCTGCTTTTGTTGCACTGTTTGTCTTATAGTGTTTGTTTCATTTTGCAAATACAAAATATATCAGTACTCTTCTGGGCACGATGAAACTCTCATAGCAAGCAAGTCGTGTCAAGAATTTGACCCCCAAAATATACACAAGCCGAGCTCTTGGGCCAGCACATATCAAGGTTTCAGCTTCGGTCTGACAATGTTTATTTCACAAAACTTTTACAATGTAAGCTCTGTTGAACAGTTAAGTCAGAGCCATGCAGCCATATACATGATTTCCATTGGAGTCGTATGTTGAACTCTATTTTTCTTCTTGTCTTTACCAGGGTGATATAGTTTGATTTCTTTCCATTACTTTTGGATTACCTCAATATCAAATATGGTGAAATTGTTTAGCCTAATGTAATGTTTTATGTTCCTTGTAGGTTTAATAATTATTTGTCCAGACAGCCCTTCCTTTGTTATGTGTGAATGCATGTTATCTAAATGTTTTGTGGTGTAGCTAACGTTAGTGGTTGGTCTGTGCAGCTAAAGTTAGCATTTGGTCTGTGTAGCTAACGTTAGCTACATTTGTTAGTGGATGGCCTGCGTTGTGAGACTCTTCAAGTGTTGTACAGTAACATGTACGAACCCTAACCCTAACCCTAATTTAAAATTTGTATTCCTGCTAATAATCCTCATTTTTACTAAATGTATCTGTAATCTGATTATGTTTTTTTCTATAACTGTGATGGAATGCAGTTACCCTTTTTGTGTCCTAATTATGTAATCCTGTTACATATCATCTTTTAACGCCAAGCCAGGTTATTATCAAAAACCTTCAGTCTGTATACTGTGTTTACTTTAATCATATAGTAGAGTGTTTGTGTAGTAAAGGACCAGATTGTACAGTATTCTGTCAGAGAATAATCACCTCGCTGCATTGGTGATTGCATATTCGAGGGCTAATTTCTCTGTTGCTTTAAGGGCTGATTCGACTATTACCAAGATCCATTGTTAGACTTTTCCACTATTTAACTGTGATCACTGTTATTAGGACATCAGCTGTTAATGAATAAAGAGGTTGTGATTGTTCTCTCAACTCAAATACGACTACGACTGTAGCAGCAAGAGAAAGTATTGTCACCATCTCAATGCCTACTTTTAGAAGCTATAATTTGATTGTACAACTGTTTCCCCTGTTTGCCTTTTATATGTTCTGCCTCTTTTTAATCTCCTGGCGGACTTTATTAGCCATTAAAATTCAACAACTGGTCTGTATCCCTATATTACATACATACAGATATCTTTCAATTAGTTTTTTTTTTTTAAATTTAACCAGAAAAAAATCTCTAGCATTGATGTCTGAATTGAGTTTTTGTTACTTCTCTGAGTACGAGTCATTTAATATGGAATATCTGTCAAGTCCCAATCAGATATTTGTATTTTAGATAAAAACTCATGCTGCACATTTAAATTCAAAGGTTGTATGAGGTTCTCATAGTCAGTGTATTACCTACAGTAGATGGCGGTTGGAGGCTGCTAAGCAACATACAAAATTTACATATTGTGCATTAAATGTATGCTTTATTTAGAATATTTGCACCATTTTACTTTGACACCCTTTTTTGACAGGACAGTACCATTATATAAGCCAAATATTGCTGCCACTAAAGAAACCACACTCCTTTGGAAAAAACAGTAATTTTATTTAGCAGAAAACGGGTGTTGCTTTTCTACTGCTGCCTCGATCAGTGGGATTGTTTGAGTTATTGTGTGACTCTGGTGAACCTGAACACCCAAGTCAGACAATAACATGAACAAACAACATATTCAGGCAGCAATGGATGAGTAACTCCCCGTGTTCTGCACAATTTTTCCAAAAGGAGTCTTGTGGCTTTGGAGAGAGCGATATTTGGCTAATGTTGCAGTGGTTTCCCATTGGAAAAGGCTGTCTGGTGGCAATGTCTGTCTGTTAACAATACATAGCTTAGCTTCGGCGTAGGTACTCCTCTCTGCTTCTCCAAACGGGGGGTGTGTCGACTGCCATCTACAGCATGTAATACACTGAAATAAACTGAAATACAACTCAAATAATCCAAACTATTGCTTTAAGAAGCTATAGCTTTTCTTTAATGGTTGCTTATGGTGTTGCCTTAGTGTTTTTTATATATCTGTTGAGAGAGCAGTTTAAGTCTGGATCTGCTGTGGCTGGAAAGTGTGTGGGGTGGATATGGGCAAGTTCAAATGTAGCTTTCAGCCAACAGCAGCACCTGCAAAATGTCGCTGGAATAGACGCAAGACAACAAATGACAAACTGTGACTGCATATCATTAATTGAAAGTCCTGGCTGCTGTTTATTTACTACAAGGAATAAGTTGCAGTGTTTTAATGCAGTACAATTATGCGTTTTTGACAGCTGGTGCACCTGGCAATAAAGGTTCACAAATGGATCAAGCTTTGTGTAGATGATACCAATCAATTAAAAATAAAACCCTTAATTGGCCCTGAAACCAATCCTGTACATCAACTCAGGAAATCCCTTGTCGCCAGTCCAAATTTTTGAGTCTTACTTCCCGTCTGTGTGTTTGATGGTGAGGGTCCAATCCTGACTCAGTGTTTACCACTTCACCTCCCCTTTTCCCCTCCTTCTCCTCCTGCTCTTCACCCTCCCCCCATCTTCGCCCCCCAGCCCCCCAACCCCACTCCTCTAAAAGTGAAAGTGCTGATTGCTTTAAAAGACCATACAGACACGTTGGCAGCCATTATCTATGGTTAGAGAGGACCAAGTAGAGAGCCAGGCCTTTTATCCCTACAACGACGCTCCCTCCCTCCCACCCGCCCACCGGCCCCCCACACCCTCCCCTGCTGGTTTGTGTATGTCAAAGCTGCGTAATTTGGCCCAACGTATGGCCCAACGAGCCACAGTTAATGAGGGGCTGTTTGAGAGTTAAACGCACATGAATAATCATCGGGGAGCTGGAGCTACAGAGAAAAAGGGAGAGATTTAGATATCAACACATGCAGAGCGGGTCGAGGGACTGAGTGATCAGAGACAGACAGTGTATTGACACATGTAACGGTAACTGTGCTGCAGGCCCAGTCGAAATGTTCAGTGCAGCCAGTGAGCATTTACATGTTCATGTTTTAGTTTACAAATATCTTTCTGTACACATAGTAACTTTGAACTCTGCACTAGAAATGGTCTGCCACTGCCTACACTGGTGTTCTTGTTTATTGTGATGTCATTTCTTGGAGTATCTTCAAATAATTCACCTCTCTAAAGTCTGTACAACATAAGTTCAAAGGTTATGTAAGTCAATTAACAATAATAACTGATAAAAGTAGTGAAACTGTTATTTCAAAAAATACAAAAAAGCGACATATTTTTCATCAGTTTTTCTTTCTAAATAAACACACAAAACGTATTGAAGCAAAATATTTTTAAATATAGAAACATGAACAAAATATGTCTTAACATTCTGTAAGTTATTTGAACTATGAACATATTTTATTTTTGAGATATGCTAATTTTTATGAGTATTGATATCGACCTATCACAGCTATATCAGTCTATATGTTTTTTTTCAACAAAACATAATGTTTTTATTTGTTTTGCTTTATGGCAAGCATTTTGTATGTATGTGATCGCTTTTCTTAATTCAAGTTTACTATATTCATACATTTTGCTATTTGTGATTTTTATTTTTATAGTTATTTATAATTATTTAAATTCCAGTGAAAGTTTCACTGGTTCAGTGCCCTGATATAATTTTGGACAATCATGTTTATTGGTAAACTATAAAATATCCTGCCTTCATTACATATCTTTGTAAAAAGTGTTAAACAGTTTGAGGAATCGTTGCAAAAAAAATTAGTCTTATTCTATATCCTGCACATTATGTTCTGCATAAAGAATATGTCATACATCATATTGAAATTTTGTTATTCCCTCATAATATCAGCATCAAACCCCAAAAACTGAGTATTGATTGGGCCCGAGTAATGATACCATCATGAGTAAGTAATGTGATGATGTTAAAGACAGAAGCCTTGGCTTTCCACTGAAAAAAGAAAGAAAGAATTAAAGTTTCAGGTGTTCTGGTTGTTGTTTTAGCTCTTCCATGGCCAGTTTGGGTCGATCACAGGAGGTGCGTTTTCATAACACGTTGCATGCATACACCTCTGTATACGTGTCTGTGTCCATGTTTGGGGAAAGTTACATTTCATATTAATAATTCACTTTCCCTCATTACTTGTTCCTTTCCAGTCTCTATTTTATCAGACTGCAAAAGAACATTAAATAATTCAAATTGAACATTTGTTGAAAAAACACCCAACAACAACCAATGCAGTTGCTACAGAATTAGCACTTTTGTCTCTAACAAAGGGAGAAGATTTCTGTGTTGTTTTTTTTTCTCCAAAGGGAAAAAAGCACGTGTCTACATGGACTTCCAGGAAAAATAAAAAATAAATAATATAAGCCTGATGTTTAGCAGTGCTGCCCCAGGATATGAGAATCCTTGGTGACGCAATTAGCTCTATTGAATATCTGGCGTGGTGGCTTTAGCTGCTAAATGGCCTGTTGTTGACATGTTTGTAGGCTTGTCAGGTGTGTGCACGGCTCGCGGTGGTTAGATGCATGGATTCTTCACGATGGGAAGTAAACAACATGGTTCTATAGGGACCCGAGAAGAATTGGCTTTGGCTTTACTGCTTTTCATCTTAAAGCTACTACAAGGCGATTTTGACTGGTTATGAAACAGTCTCAATTTAATGCTGTTGCTTCTATATGACCTATAAACAAATTAGACCATCAATGAGAAGATTGACTATTTCTATAGTAGTTATTCTTGATGCCTGTAACTGTGTCGGTTTCTCCTTGAAATCAGATGAAACGAGCCTGTGTTTACATTTTTCCTGGTAAAGTTACAGTGAGTGGTACCTTAGCCAATTAAAAGGAGATGATTTTTATTTAGATCATTTTATTTTTGATGTTATATTTCATGGTCATGGCAGAGGAAACACTGCTTTTGTCCGCAGAGGCCACCAAAATAAACACAGCATTAAAGCTCCTATCCTGTCCTCTCCCTGCATTTTCTTATTTTCTCATATTTTGCTGTCCTTGGGACACTTCTGGGCTTCAGCCTGTTTGCCAGTGGGGTGAAGCCCTCAGCCAATACAGCGTGCAGAGTTTGAGGTCAGAACTCTATAAAAACATAGCGACCAACGGTTACATTGACGTCTCCATCTCTCTCCTCTGCTGAGAGCTGCACAAAGAGTTTTGCGCACACAGACACACACAGGCAGAACAGACTGAGGATCACTTTGGCTGTATTCAAACAAAATCCTGTGTTGTACCGAGGTGTGGACATGCTTATTTGTACTTTAGAATGTAACTGCTGTGGAACAATCAGAAATTAATGTTTTATTTCTCTGATTAACTCCTTTGTTCTCATTGACGGCGCTGCCTCTTTTAATTCACTCTTCATGCCTCTCGCGCTGTCTCTCGTTCGCTGAACCAGCGAGGAGGGGCTAATTTTGAAAGGTGGCTGCATATTTAACCTTTAAAGTAGAAATATGTAAGACCCTAGCGTTCAAATATGAGTACTGCAGTGGAGCCATGAACTGTACTGTATGTTAGCTCAGGCAGTTTGCCTGCAGGGACACTCAACAGGAGCAAAAGATGAGCAGAATATTATATTTTGACAATGACAAGTAATGACAAGTCCTACTCTGTAAGCTGATCAACTGCTTATAACTGTAAATTTTCTATGAATGTCACACTCTGGAGTCTCTCTGCCTGCCAGACTCCGTTTACATATTACTTGATTAAACCGTTATAAACGCCTGCTCCTTCTAAAAAATAATTAATAATTTTTTTGTGACTCATAAATAGACACATACTCATTCTGCGAACATTTGGAATTATTTTTAATGAACTTTAATAAATGTGAAACAGCAAACAGTTGTTCTGGCCC
>JAJHUR010084872.1:0-15816 GCA_027495735.1 Lutjanus campechanus
AGGAGAGCAGGGAAACACTGCGTGAAACGTCTCACACTGACTGTGTGTCTGTAATAACTTGGGAGTGATTTCACTGATGATGACACATGCCAAGTATTCAGCGGGTTGGCTTTTTGGCAGCATCTTTAAAATATCTGTGTCATCCTCTGTGTGTGATTTAGTGTCTTTCTTCTCATGATGTCAAATCAATCGATCAATTCAAATGTCTTTCATGTATGAAGTCACACAGCAGACTGACTGCTGCGCCGTGGGAACTGTAGTTTGTATCTTGACAACACACCAAGTCTTCTGCACGAACTCTCAGTTGTCTCTGTGCTGAAATCCACTGATAAATTAAGTGCAGGAGAGCTTTAATGTCCCATTAGGCAATTTAGTTCACAGCCTGTCAATAATTATCATTATTATTATAATAAAAACATAAAAGTACAAAGGCAAACCGTACAGTCTGACTGATACTGTATTTTCGAGGAAGATACTGAAACCGTTATATGATTTTTAACAATTTCAATATGAAATCGTGTTTTCAATATCAATCAAAATCATCCTGATTATGATTTTTTATCATAATCGAGCAGCCCTACACAATTAGTTTGCATCACAGTTTTTATTTTCACTGTTTTCTTACACCTGGTGACAAGATTTGCATCTCTGCAGCACTACAGAGCTTCATTATATTGCTTCTGACAATTTTCTTTCATCAAAGAATCAAAGCTTCTGTCATTTGGATGTTTCACTTGGCCGTATTGGTATTTCAATAATATTATGATTAAATGTGGAGCCCTACAAATATCCCAGCAGGCCTACACGAGGCAGCAGACTTCAGTACCACACACACACACGCGCTGACAAATGAGCTGCTTACTAGACAGAGAAAGTCTGGTGGTTTGTGATGAAAGCAAGACGTTTCCTCATCAGACAGTCACAGAGACCCTACAATTTGAATTACGTTTAATTTTCCAGCATGAGCAACGGCGTTGATCCAGCTCCAAATACAGCATGGAAAGAAACAACTAACGAAACGTAATAGCGTGGTTAATCCTCCAAACCGCGCATTTAGCGAAGTTTAAAAAGAAAGTGTTTAATTTGAAATTGGATTCAAAAACCATCAGGGCACCTTCCTGCAGCCACGGGAGACAGACAGGACGAGGTCCAAACATAAGAAATGAATGAGAGCGCCGCAGCTGTAATGGGAGGTTTTACTGAACTCCATTTGACCCCTAAACCAAACTTAAAGAGCTCCAGACAACATACTTCTCAAGGAGCTAAGAATGAGGGTAAGAAGGTATTAAAATTATAGATACTTAGTTTGTCTTGGACACCACAGGCTCTATTCACATTACTGTAATGGTTTCCTCTCATTTTAGTAGAATAACATGGATGCTAAAGGATGAAGAAAAGAGGATCTTTATTTCATTCTGAAAATGTCTGTGACTAGACTGTTGTGGTTTCACACTCTTAAGAGCCGCCATAATCACTTTTTTTTATATTAACAATGGATCAGATGAAAGGGAAAGTTTGAAATGATAAAACTACAGACAGTTATCATCCGACTGTGCAGTTACCTTTAGTTTTTCAGCCTCCTTCAGCTCACTGCTTTGGCTTTACAGTCTATAACTTTTCTACGTTCAGTCTCAACGCTCTCATTAGCGTCATTTCAACGCAAAAGCTCTGATCAACTAACTACACTTTCGGGCCAGCACTTAATATCAGACAGACAAAGTTATCCACGAGCTGGGGATGATAGTGGAACATTTAAAAGCTAAAGAGACAGATATTTCTCTAATGCAGTGTTTCTCAAACATTCTACACCACATACCACTTCAGAAAACATTGATCTCTCCAAGTACCACCTTACTGTTTTGTGCCATTTAGTGTTAGCAATATCTTCATTTTACCTCCGCTTACTATCTTACCAGCACAGTTTATCTCATAACTACCAGTAATCAGGCTGATATTGTGACAAAAACAGTAGTAAGTATTCTGATTAGGGCTGAACAATTAATTGAAATTCTATCAAAATTGCGACACAGTCTACTACAATTTTCATATCACAAGATAAACAATATTTGTTAAAGGTGAAATGTGTGTCAAAATACCATTTTAAATTAAATATTGTGGTGCTGCAGAGGTCTCCTCACCAACTCAGCATTCTTTAGACTTCAGAAAACATTTTTGCTTAGTACAGATCCCTGAAAAAAACAACACACCATAATCGATTTAATGTGTTTTTTCAAGGAAAATAAGAATAATGATGTAAAAATTATCCTTTCCTCTAATATTACGAATCACATCGCAACTGCAATATCAGTCGAAATAACTGCAATTAGAAGTGCAGAGTGAATATTGGACTTGTCATCATCAGGTCAATCATTAAAAGCTGACACTGCTCTGTTTTCGCTGGATATGTAAAAAGGCAACAAGTTCACCATATAAACTTAATGAGGCGATAATAAATAAGTCAATGTTGTGTTCACAGCTTCTTGCACTGTGTCACTTGTCAGATAATCTATTAATGCAGGTGTAACAATATTTTAAACCAAAAGTCTACTTTAACCACAGACAAAGTGAGGTTACCAGCAGACACAAGCTCTATACTCTGTCAGTCTGTATGTAGAGCTGAGGAGAGTAAAACTTCCACGTCCCTGAGGGGCAGTTTGCCTCACAGACGGTAGTCCAAATACATCCAACAAAACACAGCTCAAGCTTCATATCTCCTGCACTGTCACCATGAATCATAGAGGTCACAGTTACAGTTCGTCTAAAAAACCAACAGCGGATGGAACAAAGGAAAGTCTGTATCTTTTAGGCTCCCTTTGGGGAAAACTAAACCTCCGCCCTGATGGAGGCATCTTAAAATCAACAAGTAGAGGATGTTGAGGGTCCAGAACAATAGTCTGTCTGTGCCTTTGAGAATAACCTCATCAATAGGGATGTAAATCACAAGTTTCTTCATGTAACGGTATTATATTGATTCTTTGGAAAACAATATGATTTTTGCTGAAATCACAAAATCTGCCACAATGCGATTTCAGTTCGATTCAGTGGCCTGCGATCAATAAGCCCATTTAAAACAATCAGTTACATGATGACTGTGATAGCTGAGTGTAATATGAGCCGTCAGTAACAGGTTTGAAGTCAGAGAGAAGAGGGAGAGGCGTTCAGAGACCGTCAGTTCCCAGCAGTGTAGCAGGGCTGTGTTTGTGAAAAACAAAAATCATCCTTCACTCTCTCGCTGCCTGGTTGAGCGCTACCTCCCTTCATACAAGGCAAACAAAAGAGAATATGTTTTTTCAGACTCACAGTTAATCCCTGCTGTGAGATTTTAACAACAGAGTTTTGTTTTTGTGGCCAAGATGAACTTTCTCTCTCAGCAGCACAGCTCGACCAGAAGCTGCAACTTATACCTGTAACTCTCAACATGCTTTATGAACAACAAACTCAGAGCTAATAGGCCTAAAATACATCAACATCAAGTGTATAAAGCTCTATATTAATGTTGCTTTTAGTCAAAGGTGCTTCAGGACGAGGGGAAAAAAACAGACTCTGTATTTTCCATAAAAAAAATTACAACTTGATGAAAAACTGAAACAGGCACAGTAGAAGATAACCAACGTTAGCGCACAGTACGTTCTTTTTCACGTTTAGGTGCACACGGGTGGAAATGGTGATATAGGCACCAGAATTTCAAAATAAAAGCCACCTTAAACATGATGATATAGATGGATGTTTTCACTTTGCATCAATTCTGTTGAATCTTTGGTGAAGAAATTGATGTATCGATCT
Source organism: Lutjanus campechanus (assembly GCA_027495735.1). NCBI lineage: Eukaryota > Metazoa > Chordata > Actinopteri > Lutjaniformes > Lutjanidae > Lutjanus > Lutjanus campechanus. The sequence goes on from JAJHUR010084872.1 coordinate 3,784, forward strand.
AGATGGATGTATCTGTACACGAGGGCTGCAACCAACGATTATTTTCATAGTTGATTAATCAGTTGATCATTTTCGCTGGTTGTTTGTTTTCAAATGTAAGAAAATGGGGGAAAAAAGTCGGTCAGTGTTTCCAAGAACCTGAGATGACATCCACAAATGTCTTGTTTTACTCACAACCCAAAGATATTCACTTTATTGTCACAGAGAAGTAAAGAAACTAAAAAATATTCATGTTTAATAACCCGAAAGCTTAATATAATTACTCAAACTGATTAATCTATTACCAAAATAGTTGACAATTAATTTAATAAATGCTTAATAATAGAGCAATCAATTAATCATTGCAGCTCTACTGTACAACCCTAATCATCATGGCAAAGCTTGACAATTTTAACTAAGTTGTTCCTATTTTTTAGACCTCAAAACCAGCAAATCATACAAATACAAGCACAGACTTAGAAGATCATCAGTGTCATGTGCACATTTATGCTGCATGACCTCCTTAAAAAGAACAAAGATTTAAACGGAGCGTATGTTTAATGTACTGAAAGTTTCTCCCAGAACTGGTCATGTTAATAACAAGGGCGGCCCCAGCTAAGATCGGGTTTAAATGAGCTGTAGTATTCCTGCTATTCTTGTTGTAACTTGATGCAGGGAGTGTATGAGATAATCAGGAAAAGATACTGTATCTACATTACAGCCACAGGAGGAGGACTGAATGTATGCATTTCAAGAGGGTTTTTGGCTGTGATGCCCCTCTCCAGGTGAATATACAGTTTACAGTAAACCAAATGAGTGTGAGTGCTTTGCTTACTGGAAGGAGGGCGGTCTGGAGTCCCCGATGCCCCCGGTCCTCTCTGCAGGTGGGGGCGGAAGGGGTGGAGGAGGGGGCGAAGGCTGGGTTGTTGTTTCCACAGGGGGGACCACTGCCACTGGAGGGTCTGCTGCTGGAGTGTCTGAAGATACCAACTGAAAAAAAAGAGAGGAAAAAAAGACAGATTAAGATGAGAAAAAAAACCCAGAAAGGTAGAGGGAGAGAGGCAGGATGAAAACAAGGCACAAAACAAGTGGTACAAATTGAGAGAAGGCCGGGAGAAGAGAGGGTGAGAAAACGAGAGGAATGAAAGGAGGAGTGGGAGGGAGGCGGAGGAAAAACGGGTAAGATGTCAATTACTTTGACACACAAACACTGTGCTCTTTTCAGATGGACGTCTCAAGGGCACAGTGAAACGCTATCCTACACTTAACCCGTCTCTCTTCATTATACAACAAAAGTGCCCACACACACAAACACACACACACACACAGAGGTAACACACATCAACAATTAGGATGAATGCCATACAGCATCCAGTTACAGGAACCATAAAAACATGCACAGGAAAGGAATGAGATGTAGTCCAGACCAGCTGACTGTAAAATATGGTTGTATTTGGCTAAAAATATAAGAAAACAGAGTGTCTACATGTATCAGTGTGTTAAATGTTAAAATATAAGAAAACATGTGGTCTTTTCCAGAAAGTCTACATGCCAGCAAGTTAAATTAATGTAAGAATTTCTAAGACTTAAATGCCGCCATTTAATTAAATTCCATTTTCCAGATTCCAACGGGCCAATTGTGCAATAAAACTAAACATCAAATGTGAACATACTCTTTTGAATAAACACATATTAAGGTTGTCATAAGTCTTTAGTCTTTTAGTCCTGAAATTTGGCAGCAAAACACACGCCACTTTTCAGTGACTTTTTCTGGAACAGCACCAAGTGCAGGTTGTTACTATTTTTAAAATCCTTTTATTTCATTTTAGTGTACCTATGCCTTTTGTCTTCTTGGCGTGGCATCAAAAGAGGTATCAAGTATTTCTATTTCTCTACTAGTACTGAATCAAAGTTTAAAGTTAAGTAAACAGTAACTAGGGAAGGGTGGGAGAAAAACAAATCAGTTCAATTGAATAAATTTCAGTGCTGAATAGATTTTTATTAAGTAGTGCTTAGTGCGTTAGCTCAATGCTAGCACATAATGACAATTACAGTTAACACGCTAACAGAAATTAGCATCACAACAATATGATCTTAACACAGATTTTATTTCACCTAAAACGATGTTGTGCTAGTATTTTCAGCCATATATTTCCAATACTCGCTGTTTCTGACCTCACATTTCTAACGCAATCTGCTACTCTGGCTTAAAACTCCACACTGACCAGCTACAGCAACCTCAAAGGGTCAAAACCCAAACTCAAAATTCCCAAAGGGCTTAAAAATACAGCCACAGGCTCCATAAATTTAGGCTTAACGCCTGATTTTATTAATTAATTTCTAATGACATTCGCTTGCTGAGCATAGGAGTTCACTTCAAAAAGTATTTTTATTTACAACTTTTGTATGAAGTATAGTAATGATGCTGCTGAAATAAAACTCAAAGAATGACTGATGTGTTTTTAAAAATATCAGTCGTGATATAGCATCTCTAAAAGAGCACAACTGAACTCTTTCTCATGCTCTAGTGTTTAAAAAGCAAACAAACCATGTGGACAAAACTAAATACGAAACATAGCTTCAAAAATAAAATTATCTAAATAAAAATCTCCTGCTTCTTTTTCACTGTCTAACTTATCGTCGTGACAGTATCAACCACTAGAGCACCGAATAAATGAATATTTGAGACATTCCCAAACAGAATTTAAGACTGTTTGATACTTATTAAGGTGTTCTAATAGTAAATGTAATTTTAAGACATTTAAGGACGTGTAGCCACCCTGTTTTCAAGCTGGAAATATTCAAGACATGTGCATTTTAACACCAGAGCACTTTACTCCACAGCTTTTTGATGTTTGGTGCATTCAGTGAGCTCAGATAAACACGCTTTACATTCCCCGTCAAAATAATGCAACCAAATGGAGTCCATCAGCCTGTTCAGACTGACTTTCAGCCTCTTTACGGAGTCACTCCCTGCTCTTCCCTCCCCACTAATGGCTATGAAACACCCGTCTTCTGGGATCCCTTCATCCGTCTTGGCCTGCAGATCACATATCAGTCCCTCTGGTCTCCGAGCTTTGTTCCCCCTCTCTTAAAGCCTCTCCTCGTTCTTATGCACTTAACAGATGCTTCAGCCTCAAACCTGCTGATCTGGGCCCCGGCCCCGTGTTTTTGTCTCTATTCAGATGTAACCTGCAGGGCGGGGAGCAACAACTGAGCTACTTCTACAAGAGAAATGGAAAGTATGAAAACTGTACCTGGCAACTCACTGTACTGTAACCAGTAACAAGCTGCGCTGCTTGTAGCTTGACTGTCGATTAATGTGATGAGAGAAACATCTGCCTTCCTCATGATTTGTTCAGAAAGCTGGAAGCTCTTTTAGCGCCACATGTCGCACAGTCAAATAATCATTGTAATGTGCGGATTTGTCGGATTATGTCATGTATCTGCAGACTTGCGACACCAACACAGTGATTTAGTGACTTTCAAAAGCTTTACACAGCAACACTGACCATGCAGTCCTGACTGTAGTCTTTTAAGACTTGTTTTTTTCTCATAGACAGTATTAAAACTCGAGACTGAAGGCCACTGAGTGATTTTTTCTTTTCTTTGGTTTTTCTTCTTTTAGGAATCTCAATTGGCTGGCTGCATGCAAAAATGCAATAGCTAAAAAAATGACAATTGGTATAAAAAGGAACCTCCCAAGCCTAAAGAAATGAATGCAATGGGAATAACTTTCCCAGATAGTGAGAGAAATAGACTCGCTTCAGTGAAATTAACGAGAATGGATAAATCTCAAGACAACGTTTTTTTTTCCTTTTCCTTTGTAAAATACTTTGCACCAATGAAAAGTGAGAAAAATATATCATGAAAAAAGTACAATTGTAAAGTGAAGTATAATATAAAGAAAAGACAAAGATCCCTGTGTGCACAGTTAAGTTCAGGAGGAGGAGGACAGACTTGAACTCCCTTTACATACACGTGTGCTGGCTTGGCTTGACTCGGCTTGACTGTGTGTCTGCCCGGCACGGCAGGGATCTGCATCTCCATTACAACAGAGCATCAGCTTGAGGGTGTGTCTTTTAAGTGATGACATGCTTGTTTTGAATCAAATGGCCATAAAAATGGTGAATAAACATTTAATTTCCTATAAATTCTGCATGATAAAAGTCCCTGCTCTTTTGTTATTTGAAAGTTTGTGTTATGAAGCAACACAATTAAGAACTGTTGGGTTTTCACCAGCAGTAACTCAACACAACTCCTGTCCAGCTGGAAGCGAACATGAAACAGTAAAACAAAGCAGATGCCTGAAACAGCGACACAGGAGAGAAATAAAACTTAACACCACAGAGATTCAGTTAGAAGCTACAGAAGTACTGACAGCCCAATACAGAGAGACTTAAAAACATCTTTCTCTCTGCTTTCCTGTACAGACATGAGATGACTCCCACAACACGCCAGAGATGGCGGGTCAGACTTGCTTTGGCCTGTCTCCAGAGACAGTCCATCTCGGATATCCATGACACAGTTCGGCACATTATAACTGGTAATAAAATGCAAACCAACTTGACATGGTTTGACTCAGTGTGACTAAAAGGCACAATGGAAAAGCCATATTTGTTTACTGCCTGAGCTCGGTGAAATTGAGAATTATAAGATGTAAGGGATGTACCGTTTAGTCCTCTTTCTTTTGACTGGATGATTACGAGTTCTGCTTCTAGAAGGGAACCTTTTCTGTAACAGACAGTGTGTGCCAAGCTTTGGAGAGGAGGCAGAATAATTTGTCTAAGACCGAGCTGTAAAATAACCTGTAATTTTGTAATGAAAGGAATTTCAAGGGCCCGTGTCCGGAAGATGTGCCATCTCGGTTTGACTCGGCTCGTCGGCAGAGTGCTGCAGGGTTTTGCATCTAGGCTGCCCACTTGAAAGTGTGTCTTGATACAGGCTCATTTTCTGTAAAGTGGCTGTAAAACTATGCTTAACCACATGCCACTTCCTATTAAATTCTTCACAATAAAGGTCCCGCAATATTTTTAGCTATCTCAAAGCTTTTAATTATAAAACTACAAAATCAGAAAATGTTTTCACCAGCAGTAACTTGATACGACTCCTATCTGCTGAAAGCGAACATGAAAGTAAAATAAAGCAGATCCCTCAGAGTTAAAACAGCGACTCAGGAGAGAAACTAAACTTCGAACTGCAGAGATTCACACACAAGCCTTTGGAAGCTACAAAACTACTGAGAGCTGAACACACAGACACTTTTAAAAAAGGCCTGTCTCACTGGGCTCCTGCACAAACATGAGAAAGGTAAACTCGCCTCCATTTTCTTGGTTACCTGGGTTACGAGTCCCCATCTAATATATGATTGGTTGCTTGGAAAAAAGCATGACACCACCAAAAAAAAATAAAAAAGACACAGGGCACAGCACCTTTTCTCTAAGCTGACATGCTGCTGCAGACGCTCTCTTCTCATTGGGCAGAATTGAAAAAAAGATGCTGTCTCTCAGAAAAAGAAAAAAAAAGGTTTGTCGACACATGCCCTTATAAAATGTTTAAACTCTGCAACTGTACTTTTGGTGTCTTGAATACCAATGGGGTTTGTGCACTTGGGTGCATGACACAAAAATAAAAGTAATCAATCAATCAATCAATGTGGTGGAATTAGTCACTTTAAAAAAAGGACAAGACAATATATTCAATGGATGCAAAGATGAAATTTTTTTCTGGTCAAGCTAAACAACCAGTACATGTCATTGGATATAGTGACTCAGACTGCGGTTAATGCTCCAAGAGGATTTTTTCTCACAGACCCCGTGAGTCTGTTTCCTTTTGTTTAACCTGGCTGGACAGTTAGTCTGGTTCAGGCTTCTCACTCTGTCCAGGCTTTCTTCCAAGATCTTTTTTTTTTTTAACCAAACACCCACCAAAGCCTAAACTACAAAGAGTCTATGACTTTAAAATATCATATACAATCATGCAAAGTCAATGAATTTAATTACTTAATTTTACTGCTGCTCGTTAGATAGAGTCATTAGTCTGAGGGAGGTCTGAAGGAAATGCACAGGAAAAGGAGAAGCGGTTTCTGCAAACAGCCTCTGGCTGATGATTCTGGCCAACTTTTGAGATAAAGGCCAAGTCGTAACATTTCGCAGAAGCCTCGCTGGGAAATTATCAAAATGAGGTCATTTATGGATTCAAAGCAATCGTCACCAGTGAACTCTGGATAGCTCCAACTACCACGTTTATCACCAACATGCAACAGGTTTATGATTTCTTACCCATGACACCACTCTGCCGTTGAAACATGGTAACTTGGCGCTGTCGTCGGAAATCTCCTCCTTCACCACCCTGAAAAACAGAGAGACAAAGTGAGGTTCAGGAGGTATAAATTGTTCTCCCTTCATAACATTATGGCATGGTACGCTGTATCTGGATGGTACAGCAGGGTGGAGGACTGACGGCTGAACACAGCACAAAGGTTTTAGTCTCGACATAAAGAACAAAGTTGAACCGCAGGGGAGTTAAATAGCTTACACTGCCGACACATTACATTTAATATATTAGGCTATGGCAACAACATGGCTGAACTAAATCAAATGCTGGGCTCAGCTCTAAAACGCTACTAAAATATGTTTTGACAAGCTGTTCTTGTCCGCTCGCCATATTTCTTTAACATGTGTTACCATGTGTTTCATGGATCAGTCAGAGGCGAACACACACAACTGACTGAAGTGCTCTAGTGGAGCAGGACTCGAGCTTATATCACATCAACACAACAGCTGTAAATTCCCTTCAGATTTAAAAATGATTTCAGAAAGTCCAGACCTGAAAATAAAAAAAAAAAAGAAATTCCTGTTGGAGTGACATGAAAGGGATGGTTCTCAAGTAATGTTGTCAAAAGTAGGGAGGAAAGTTTAAAGACAGAAGTTTAAAGTTCTGGCATTGTGACAACGGTAACTAGGTAAGGATGGGAGAAAAACAAATCAGTTCAACTGAATACATTTCAGTGCTGAACAGATTTTACCTAAAAACAAATAAATTGTGCTTAGTGTGTTAGCTCAATGCTAGCACATAATGACAACTACAGTTAACACGCTAACAGAAATTAGCATCACAACAAGGGGAAAAACCCAGGATAAAATGAAAATGACAATAAAGCGAGAGAGAGAGAGAGAGAAATGCATTTTGTATCTTATTAATCAATAAATCATTTGTTAACGGTTAACGAAATGTTTTTCAGCCCTGATCCCAATCCAAGTACTTTAATATTGATTATCTGCTGGTTATGAGTCAAATCTGATACTTACATTTGACTAAATGTTTACTAAATATGTATCTGAAATAAAGAGTGACACAGGAGTGGACTTTAACTCCTGTCCAATCCCACTCCCACAGAAATACTCCTGTCCCGCCCCAATCCCGAAAGAATGACTCCCATCCCGTTCCAGTTAATCAACAGTCTACACACGCCACACACTGCTCAGGGAGCTACAATCAGCCACCAGAGCAGATGGGGGGGAAGGAAAAACTATTTTTTTAAAAACAACAGAACAGAATGAATATAGCATTATGTTCAAAATAACTGACCTACTGTTATTATGATTCCTATCCCACCCGCTCCTACTGATTCTCTTTCCTGTGCTGTCCCATCCCAGTTCTGTGATAAATAATGAAACTCCCATACCACGGGAATCCCACAGGAATCCTGAAAAATGTGAGCCTTTAATCTGACATGTTTAAGTAACAGCTGTAGTTACTGACACACCTTATTTTTCACAAGCTACGTCATCCAAATACTTCAGGTCCTGGTTCAAAACTGTTTAAACCATAACCTTAAAATTTTAACCTGATATGAATAAAAGTTTGACTTGAAGTTTTCAACTCCTGAAACTGATGTGACATGAGCCACCAGAGAAGACGTTTAGCTCTGCTGAAACTACAGAAAAAACGATCGTGGATGTGCAGTGGTCTTGCAGACAGACAAGTGTCATTTCACAGAATTGAGGTTAATTAATAAGAGCTGATATGACCTCCAGCCAACAGTATTTGCAATTTTAAGTGCCGGCTAAAAATGAGAAGCTTCCACCTGAATGTTTTGTACACTGAGCTTTGAAAATGAGAAGAGATGAGATGAGGGGGAGAGATAACAGATTTGTTAGCATTAGCAAGTTTTGCCAACCTCTGTTTGAACTAGGGGTGGATGATCTGACCAAAAAATAATATCACAATCTTTTTAATTCCATCACAATTCAAATTGCAGCCTTTTTTCTTAATTGTGCAATGCCCTGTAAGACTGTAAGACTGCTCACTAGTGTGAACTCAGTCACACCAGTGTGTTTAAATACATTAACACACACATCTGCACGTGAGTGAAAAGCTGAACTGAAGAGTCGAGCCGGGCTCTAGTAAAGGAGAGCTGCAATGTCAACAGGCTGAAGTGGACAAAACACAACAGAGTAAAGAAAGGATCTGATTTTGATCCGCTTTATTTTAGCAAATAACAATCCAGTGAAATATGCCAGGCTAAACCCCAACACACAATTCGTAGGACCAGCTCAGACATTTGTATACATAACAAAGAGTGTTTAACTGAACCAACAGAATGGACAAGTACACGGACAGTATGTGCAATTTTATGACAACATATTGCAGCACAGTATGGCTGCTCCTGAAAAGTCAATGTTTCAAGTCATCAGTCCAGAAGAGTCAGAATTGACTTGCATTTCGTCAGTCGAATCTTTGCATTTTTTTTTTTTTTTGGCTGCACCAGTGTACACAGAGCAATGCAAGAGCAACAGCACGGCACACTGTCAACTTTACCATCCAATCTCAAAATGACCACAAACCACAAAACTAAGTGTGGAAGCAGAAAAGGGTGATGGGAGACAACACAAGCACCACAGTCTCGCCTATGATTGTACAGGCCAGAGCCACCAGGCTAATGACAAAAAAATGTTTTTAAATGACTTGCATTTGATCTGCATTTAATCCACACCGTGTTCCCGATGTGCTAATGTTTTGCAAAGGTCAAAGTAGGGCTGGACGATTAATCGAATTCTGATTTTGCTTTTGGCTTCTCACGATCATAAAAACATTATAATAGAAGAAAAACAATTAATGTGCATGCAAATTCCTGAGCTGTATAAGCACAGTTAATGCACCAGTCTTACGTGCAGGTGCCACGAACTAGGAGCAATTGAGAAAAATGTAAATTTAAATGTAATAACGGCAGCCTTTAGTTGATAAGAAAGATAGGATCAAAGCTGATACAAAATATGCTTTTATTTTTAAGGACACTTGTAAACAGGAAGTAGGCTGATCACGGCAGTTTTTGTTCGTTAGTGGCTAGCGGAGAGTCATGTTAAGTGAGCTAAATAAAGAGTTGGGGGTCAACCCAAAAGAACCGCCTGCTAGAGTCATCAACGCCTAATGTGACAATATAGAAGCATTTTGGTTTCAAATTGTCGGACGTCGAGCAAAAAGAAGTAGTGTGCAAAATTTGTCACACTGTCGTGTCTGCTCCCCAAGGCAACACGACCAATTTATTGAACCATTTAAAGTATAGTCATAAAGTGGTCTATGGTACCGCAACACAGTCCTCTATTAAGGACACTCTACCATGCCACTGCATATCCCACCAGCTCCCGGAGACATCGAGAGATAACGGAGGCTGTGACATTTATGCTAGCTAAGGACATGTGCCCCATCAGTACCGTAAGCAACCCAGGGTTCAAGAAACTTGTCAACACTTTGGACAAGCGTTACGTGTTGCCATTATGTAAACATTTCAGCAGAGTTGCACTGCCTGCCCTATATGATAAATGCTGTGCTGAAGTTGCAAAAGATGTCTCCACCGCTGAGTATTTTGCCACCACACCCGTACATATCCCTCACTTTGCATTATATCGATGCAGATTTCACCGTGTTTATTAATCATGATTTCAATATCAATCAAAATAATCGTGATTATTATTTTTGCCATAATCGTCCAGCCCTAGGTCAAAGGTTACACAAGTTATTTTAATCCAACAAGTGAAGCTTATTAAGTCATTTCCTCCTTATGATGACTTTGATTTATGTCTTGAATATACTGAGCGAACAAAAATTTTAACCTCACGTCTGCTAAGAGTTTTTTTGGTGTGCACCACCAGGCCTGAAAAAACATTCCAGGGGAAACAATTTACCATACTTTGATCAAACTTAATTATTCATATACTTTGCTCTTGTTGTAATTGTGAACCTAATAAAAGAAAGAAGATGCTTTTCTGTGTCCTCGTATCACTGCGCAGACTAATTGCATGCCATTTCCTGCGTGTTTTGCCTCTTTTTCAGTGCAGACAACATAACGTCTCCTTCCTCTCCTCAAAACAAAACAAATTACAAAAAAAAAGCCTTCAGTTCATATGTCAATTACCATGGCAACAGTAGGTAGAAGCTTCAAGGCCACCGGGTCAGCTTTAATGGAAAGTATGACAAGATGTGACAGCTGACCCATTTATATGGTCTAATGGTATATCACAACATCACCCACACCTATTGCCCAGTTTTCAACATTTGTACCCACTTGTCCCATTTCATCTTCATACCTTTCTTTGTATTAACTTTGACCTTTTTAACTCAAAAGTATTTTATCCTTTATGACTTTAATTTCCCTGAGTGGGATTCATTTATTTAATCTCATCCTAAAGTAACTTTGCTGTGCTGTGAGCAGTTTAACTGACCATTAGAAGCAACCACTCATTCATTCAGCTTCAATTTGCGGCATCAAAATAATCCACTTGTAATGAAAGTGCCATTATATCACTGGGATTGTACTATGCTCTAATCTTATTACCACACAAGCCATGAAGCTATGAATTAGCAGGGCAGATATCAAAGGATAGAACAAAGAATGTTAATTAGCTTCCCCCTGCTATGGTATTTCTTCTGTCACAGCAAACACACACTTGCTGTCTTTGTGCCTCCTTGCAAATTACACAACCCGGTCAACTAAATATGCATGCAAATCCAATACACAGGACAACAATAACGTCTCAGTAACAGACACAGCCAGAGCCCAGTGTCCACATGGCCAAAGCTCCTTAAAGGCATCACATTCGTCTGGCTATTCTTCCCTCCTCCTCCTCCTCTGTACTCTTCCTCCTCCATGTTTGTCAGAAAGGCAAACACTCGGCCTCAGCTGTGTAATTTCCCCCCAGCAGCCTCCCACTATGTTATTACAGTAGTTTACTGGGACAGGGGCTGGGCACGAGTGCTACACGGAGGACACTTGACTGCTCCGGCCCCTTCAAAAGTTTTCTTTTTCCAGCTTCATCTGCCAGCGTGCCTCCCCTAATGTGTGTGAGACTTGGTCAGGCTCCACTGGGCTTTCGTAAGCAGCTGTTGAGAGCTGGTTTTGTGGCTGACTGTTAGCATACAGCCAGATTGTTGTGGGCACTGAAGGGGAACTGTTACAGGAAGACATAAGCTTTTGAGAGCTGCGTGTGTGGCTACTGAATGTTAGTTAACAAATAAACTTTACAGCCATCTCATTTAGGGCTGGGCAATACGACTTAAAAAAAATATCTCAGCATATTTAGGTTATGCCACAATATACGATACACACATTTTCTCCAAAATAATATACAATAAATCCTCAAAGAGTGATAATCCTATACAGTATGATTTCTTTGTTCTATATCATATTAAACTATAACTCTGAGTTTCTGACTGACAAGCAGAAATATTTAAAGACATCATCTTGGACTTAAAAACTGGGAGGGACATTTTTTTGTATTTTCTGACATCTTATAGATGTTGGAGCTTTTGACTTAATATGAAAATTAACTTAGTCTTTGTTGTAATTTGATGACTGCTTATAACTAAAACAATTTGTACAGGGGCAAGTGAAAATGCACATCAGGGAAATAGATTTCTGACCCACTCATCCAATCAGGCAAATGGAAAAACAAACATTATTGGTGAACCCTGAAAACAGTCTGATAAGTTAGTGTATAACTTACACGCCTATACCTTTTAGTCACTTCAGATATTTAATCTTAAACCTCTCAA
>JAJHUR010084873.1:0-35754 GCA_027495735.1 Lutjanus campechanus
TTGAAGGGCTCCTTCTCCTCAGACAACATCTACGCCGGGCGACACGCTGATGGAACGACCAACCAAGCTGGCCCTGGCCAAGGTACACATTACAGGTTCATGTGCATGCTGGTATGTGTGTGTGTGCGTGTGTGCGTGTGTATGTGTGTGTGTGTATGGGGCATGTTGTCTACAAAATAGCCACTTGGGCTGAGGTAACAGTGTTGACGTTGTCCATAGACAGCATTTATCAAGTAGGATCAAAGAGCTCTCCGTGAGGATTACAGACACAAAGAGGACCACCTCATTTTATTGAACGACCGTGTTAAACACACACATTGTAAATTTACTCATCTGATTGTAACTATCAGTCAGATTGATGAAATGAACAGAATCTGGGTTTATTGTCAACCATCACATTATTATTATTATTATTATTACAGAAAGAAAATATGCACAATATGACCATTATTTAAATAAAAGAGCTGTACAGTTTGTGCAGTAACGTGCAAAATATTGTCCAGCAAATTTTAGATTGAGAAAAGGAGAAGTGGCACTTACATGCTATCATCAGTATGCATATTGTTTCCTGTTGTGTATATATACCATCTCTGTAATACATATACACGCACGTGGAATATTTGAGCCGATAATGATAACTGCTAATTGTCTGTAATTTGAGGTTAGCACCACATCCAAGTTCACATCCTGAATTCACACAGCGTATAAATTCAAGTAATCATTTTTCTGCTGTATTTCTTCCAATGCTGCATAATCAAAGAGCAGTGAGTTAACATTTAGTTCTTGCCAGGAACTGAGTGTAAAAATGAAACGTGTACAGATGCTAAAAATAAAACACAAGATGAGGAAAAACATGGAAAGTTATTAAATAAATCTACTATAATTCACAGTGAAGACTGTAATGAGTTGATAATACATAATACTTGTGTATTGTTTTTCTGTTGCCCTTGTATCACCTAATTATAGAAATTAAGGAAATAAATAATTGAATTAAATGAAAGTTGACAAAGATAAAATATATTTGTTTATACTAAATAAGAGACAAGAGAATAGGAACATAACCCAGATAAGGTAGTCGAGGAGCATTAATTTCCTACCTTTATCTTCCCCCTTCATCTTCCTCATTTTTCTAAACCTCTCTTGTTTCCCTTTCCAAAATGTTTTAACTTGCTGTAGTTAAGCTTTGTGTGGTTGATGAACACAGATTTCTATCTAAAATCTTTTTTGTTAAATCTAGGCCTCAGGCAAAGCCTTTCTTTGTGAAACCAAACCCAGAACCTTTGTTTTTTGTAACTGCCCGATTTCCTGCTTAGAAATGTTGTTTAAATTTATTTTATTTTTTTAAATTTAATTTAACTTTCAAATCTTTATTTAATTGTTATTGTGATATTATTTGATCATTTTGGTGCACTATTTAGGTACATTTTTATTCTAAAATCTAATGTATTTTCTGGCTTTATGCAATGACAAAATCACTTCTAGGGACAGGTGTGTGAAATTACAGTCAAAACTAAAGACTGTAAACATTTTTATCCAACCCTATCGAATAAACAATCATAAAATAATTAATAGACAAGCACATAAATAATATCAAGGTCAAGGTCAAAACTCGAGCATGCAACCACAGTACCTTACCTGATAGATGTTTTCCCCCCTAATAAGACTCTCTATCATCAGTTTTAATTATTGGCTGAAATGTCCCATTAATCACCAGATAATGTAGTGGGATCCTGCATATCGTGCACTCCTTCTTGGTGTCCTTTGCTGGTGCTTTTGATGGTGGGGGTGTCTCATCCCAGTCTCTGTGCACTTTTACAAAGTGTCTCTCTTGTTTCTTCTCTTCTTCCCTCTTATATTCATTTTTACAGGCTGGACGGTTTACCACCAAACGTCAGAGAGAGTCACCTATAAATCTAGTAGCAAACCACGCACTAGATTCCTCAGTGGACCTGTGTCTCTGTCCATCTGTTTGTATTTGTTCTTTTCTATTTCCCCTCACTCATTTCCATTTTCTCTTTATTTAACCTGCCTCTCTCTTCTATCAACCATATTTATTATTTATATGTAAATTAGTGGATCTTCTATTTCACCCTCCTCACAGGCCTCCTCACCCGACATACATCACCCATTTTCTATTCCCACCACTCGCCCTTTCCTTCAACAACCTCAGAGCTTGTGTTCTGTATGATTTATTTTCTTACTGCCAGAGAAGATCCATCACATGCACACACACTGATGTTGTTATTCACAACTCCTATGAACAACATCAACTGAATCTAGCTAGTAAAGTCATGCACCACCAGAATCAAAGGCTTCTGCAGCCAGGATGTTTCCTTTTCATCTTCATGCAGTGAAGCAGGTCATATTTCTGTGTATCGTATGACTTTGCTTGAAGTCTCTGCATCTGTTACTGCCGGACTTCTCTGTGGCACTTAACGGTAGTTAATGACACTGTTGGTTCTCAATCTTGTTTGTCACTTCGTGGAAAGAGCTCAGCAAGTATGACCTCCATTAATAAAATCTGTGCCCTCGTGGTGCTTAAAGCTCGTTATAAGTTTTCATGTAAATCTCTGCAACCACTGGATTTAAAATGGCTGTTGGAACTTTAGGTTGTGAGGTAAACTGGAAAAAGTAACAGATTCAGAGACTCACAACCAAAGTCCATCCTTATGTAAATCAGCCTTTTTGTTTCAGAGCAAGTTTTGGTGATAAAGAATTACTATCAGTATGGTAAATTCACCCTGCTCTTATGATCTGTAATCAGCCATTGCCATAATGTGAATTAAAGCCACTAGCTGTAGAATTTGAAACTTTCTGACTTTGGTGCCCCCCAGTGGTAGTATCAAGAAATACAGTGGCAGACAGCAATCTAAGCATGTTTAACAGAGTTGCCAATTCTACACCAATAAAAAGAAATTCTGACAGCTTTATATTTTGAATTTCAGTGAACATTTTTTAAGCTCTTTGATCTGTTGCGCCTTGTGCAGGCATTTATATTTATGAGTTTTGGCAGTCTGACTTGTTGTCTTGTATCTTTGGCTAAAATAAGAGGCTGTGCCTTTATCCAAGCTGTGGATTTCTAAATTGAATGTGTAGTGAAGAACAATATTTTCAGAGTAATTCCTATTAATGTGTTCTTGATATCAAGTGCAACTCCAAGAGTGCTTTCACCTCCTGGTCTGCGTTGCTGGGTAGTCCCTTAGATAGTTATGCAACAACATGAGCTTTGTTGTACATTTGTGCACTTACACAGTGTAAATACGGCCTTGTATAGTAATGTGGTAGTGCCCATCTTACTGACACTCACAGTGTGGAGTGAGTAATACTTAAATATTTTGCCAGTATTAATCCAGGTGGGAAGCACTGACTCTGGTGGTCAAAAAGAATGAAGTAGACTATGGCTTTATGAATTTACATGCAGAATGACCCTTGTATCGTGATATCAAACAATCGGGAGATCTCACCGCCTACTGACGCAAGGTAGTTGTTTTTAAATGCTGGTGAGAACAGCCACTAACAATCCTACCCAATATGAGGGATGGCTCTAAAGACTTTGGATTGATCTACTGCAGCAATGCAGGGTTGTTTTTTTAAACTCTCTTAATTATTTCCACCCAGTTTTAGCAATGAAAGCTCTGAGATTGTCCTCGGTCACTATTGAGCGAAGCATTTAGAGACTGACTTCTGAGTCTGGCCACTATTCGGTTTCTTGCCATGAAGATTGAAAAGGAAACTTTTCCCGGACGTGCATGCCTCTTATTGATCCGTGTGTGTGTGTGGCCTCTGGTACCCAGACCGAAAGTAACTTTACACAGTCTTTTCTCTGGCAATCATCCACAATTCACAGATCCACAGTTATATTCATAACCATTCATTTGTGGCTCTAATTGCCCTCCCCCCCTCATACAAATGCTTTGTGCAGTGCTTCTGGCTTTAAAAACAGACCCCACAAGCACACTGGGGCTCGTTCTCTCCAAACATGGGCCTGAGGTTAGATCTAAACCCAGACAGTGTGCCAGGTTGTACAAGTGTGTGTGCGTTCACATGTGCGAGAGAATGCCAAAGCCCTACTTATTTGTTGTGTGTCTCCATCCACCGTTAATTTCGATTGTATAACATCTCCCAAGTCGAGGCACTTTGCCCAAGTCAGCAATCCTCTGTATACTAACACAGAGAACCCCACCACCCCCTCCCCCAGCCCTTCCCTGATAGGCAGGGCCCCTTTGCTGTGCTATAGGAGAGCTCTCTCTGTCCCTCATGTTTGGACGGAGAAGACGTGCATGGTGCAGGCGCCAGGCAGGGCACTGATGGAGACTTGCTCCGCCATATGAAGGGCTGTATCATCAGTATTACTACTTTTATTTTTCTCCTTCCACCTCTCCTGAGTTACATGCATGTTTCTGACAAGCGCTGACTCTGATGAGTTCCAGCTAGTATCTGTGTGCTCTTTCAGTTTGAAGTTTCATTTATTTTGGTTTCATGTTTTGTTTCACAGGCATTCTCACATCGACAAAGGGATCTCTTTTTAATCCAGGCTCCAGTCTTCCTTTCTTAGAAAACACTTATTATCTTGTTATGGTCTCTCCCTTGCAACTAAAGGACCATTAATTCATTCTAAATCTTACAAACACGTACAACCCTGAGTCAAAAAAAAAAGTTGAGACGCTGTATAAAATGTAGCCTAAATAAAAACAGAACGCAAATCTTTGCAAATCTTTTTCAACATATAGTCAGTAGAATACAGTTCAAAGACCAGATATTTAATGTTCAAACTGATAAACTCATTCTGAATTTGACTCCTGCAACATGTTCCACCTTTTCCATCATGACCTTTTCCATCATCTTTTCTTTTAATGACACTCTAGACGTTTGGGAACTGAGGACATTATTTGTTGAAGTTTTGAAAGTGAAATTCTGTCCCTTGTTTCTTGCTCGATATACGACTTCACGTGCTCAACCAGTGCTTCAGAGTTTCAGTTGTCTCATTTTGTGCTTTGTAATGCACCAAATATGTTCAATTTGAGACAGGTCTGGACTGCAGGAAGGCCAGTCTAATACCCAAACTGATTTACTACAAAGCCACTGTGTTGTAACACATGCAGAGTGTGGCTGTGCATTGTCTTGCTGAAATAAGTAGGGATGTCCCTGAAAAATACATCATCTGGATGGCATCATATGATACTCCAAAACATGCTGGTATCCATCTGGATGGTGCTTTTCCTCTGTAACACAGAGGACATGACATCCATGATGTCCAAAAACAGTCTGAAATGTAGACTCATCAGACCACAACACATTTTTCCTCTTTTGGTCAGTCCATCTCAGATGAGCACGGTCTCAGTGAAGTTGGATGCATTTCTGGACATTTTAGATATATGGCTTTTGCTTTGCATGGTAGAGTCTTAACTCGCATTTGTAGACGCAGTTTTCAGAAGTGTTCCTGAACCCATTTAGTAATATAAATTCTATAATCAGATTTTTAATGCAGTGCTGCCTGAGGAGTCAAAGGTCACACGCATTCAGTGTTGGTTCTCGTGCAGAGATTTCTCTGGATTCTTGCAGCTGTGCATTGAGAAACATTATTTTTTTTAAACTGTTGGACTAGTTGCCTACACAGTTTTTCACAAAGTGGTGAACCTCACCTCATCCCTGCTTGTGAATGTATGAACCTTTTGAGGATACTCTTTCATACCTAATCATAATACTGAGACCTGATACCAGTTTACCTGCTGAATGATCCAAACAGATGTTCTTAGAGAATTCCACAACTTTCACAGTCTTTTGTTGCGGCTGTCCAAACCTTTTTGAAACATATTGCAGGTATCAAATTCAGAATGAGTGTATTTTTTTTTTTAAATACAAAAATTAAATGTCTTTACACTGTATTAAATTTAATATTGGTTGAAAATGATTTTCAAACAATTGCATATGTTTACATTTATGTTTTACACAACGTCCCAGCTTTTTTGGAATCAGGGTTGTAAATCAATATTATTTGATTCTTTATTTGTAAAGTCGATTAAGATGTTTGTGACTGCATTTTACCAGATTTCCGTCCAATACAGTATTATTTACAAAAAGAAAACTGTTGTTTTCAGTAAGTTAATTTATAAAATATGATGCTCTTATCCTGACCAGGTTGTTAGAAATGCAGGAATTCATTTACATGCAGGATCACAAGCTTGATAGGTTCATTTTCTAATAGTCAACCTTTCGAATGATTGCCCATTTTAAAGAGAACACCTAGGCTATTTCTTCCAGTCCTCCTCACTGATTTTCAACCCCCTTGTCCTCCTTTTCCTCTTTCTCTCTCCCCAATTGTTTTGGTAGCTGAATGTGCTTTTGAAGCAGCTTGTCCACATACGTGTGGTGTGCAGTGTGTCCTGGCCTAACTGTTTCTGTCTTGTGCTGTTTTACCTTTTTATAGGGTCTACTCTGAAA
Source organism: Lutjanus campechanus (assembly GCA_027495735.1). NCBI lineage: Eukaryota > Metazoa > Chordata > Actinopteri > Lutjaniformes > Lutjanidae > Lutjanus > Lutjanus campechanus. Next base: position 6,442 of record JAJHUR010084873.1, read on the forward strand.
CGACTATGTCTAGGCAAAGAGCGCAGTAGTAGTAACTATCTCATTTACTTTCTTACTCTCTGTCTTTCTTACTCTGTCCTCACGATTTTAGTCTTCCTTATGTTTGTGTGTGCACTTTCTTTTCTCTTTTTTGGTTTCGTCACTTTGAAATATGTGGCAGTTATTGTTGAAATATGTGGGTACTCTACAGATTGTTACATTAATTTACGTTCGTTTTTTTGTTTTGCATGGCAATGTCGACGTCTGGATTGCTGAATTTTGTCACTGCTTGCATATCAGACATTTCATTTGTCTATAATTACTCATGCAAGTCATTTATGTTGTAATCCTTTGGCTGCTATGTTGGCAAAATGTGTGTCACAGTAAAAAAAAAAGTTGTATACACATTTACTCTGGCCTCAGCAAAACCATTAGGACTATTAACATATTGAGAGCTGGCTTTCATGGAGGTCATATTATAGGTTCATGTGTCAAAAGTGCCTTAAATTGCGCCATACAGCAGCCAATTGATTTAACTGTCCAACTATTTGAACAGGCCAGATTTTTAAGACCATTGTGTCTTTTCAGGGTCCTCCCTCAACACCACCACAGCTCAGACCGCCGCCAGTCAGACACAACCGTCACTCACCACAGCCACACCCTCACCATCTCCTCAGCCAATCACGCGGCTCGCTCAGGTCCAGACCAACAACAGCAACAACAAGAGAGGCACGTTCACCGACGATCTTCACAAACTGGTGGATGACTGGACGAAGGAGACCGTCGCGGCAGCCAATCAACCACGCCCCTCCCTGAACCAGATCAAGCAGCAGAGACGCCAGCAGGACCTGGAGGGCAGAGCGCCGCCCATGGGAGCAGCTACACGCGAGGTATCCAGAATCGAGATGTGAACTAGATGATGGAAAGTTTGGATATTGTGAAGTGGGGCTGTATGAGATACTCACTGTATCACCTCAAGTAGACAGCATGTTCCCAGTTTGAAGCAGCTGGAGTACCAGTGTAGGAATTCATTGTACTGCAGTGGACGGAGTCAGCAGCAAAATGTATTTTAATCACCCTAAAAAAGGCCAACCTGAAAAAAAAAATCAATATCAGTTTAAGTGTACGCTATATTTTGAATATTTCCACAGCTTTATTCTGCTGTGAGATAGCCTTTTCTGACAGGAAAATGCAAATATCACTCTCACCAAAGACTCCTTTGGCAAAATCAATAATAATACCTCACAGAGCACAGGAGTTGCTAGTCTACCACTGCCTCGATCTGTTAGTTTGTTTGTGTTATCGGGTGAGTTCTGCATTAAAAGCAGTTAGTTCGGGTTCAGAAGTCTGGTGCCTTTGGAGAGAGCGATATTTCATATATATATAACTGTGGTTTACCATTGAGGAAAAAAGCTATTTGATTGCAAGCTAAAGTGGTGAAAATATTCTAAATATAGCGTACTCAAACTGATTTACATTGCTGAAGCCACGTTTCCACCACATGGTGCAGCACTCCTCACTTCGTTTTGGCTTTACTATCTGCTCAGCTTGTTTGGAACCTTGATGGAGCTGATACAAAATAAAGTACCATCTGTAATGGAAACAGTGACATGAAAACGCTGCAGACCGCTGATTGGTCATGTGACATGGGACGTCCTGTACAAACCCATCATTTTTAAATAACCAGAAGCTATCATCACTTGCAACCCCAACTTTTTTATCCACTCAAAAATGGCAGCCCACAAAACCACGCTGTGGTCTATTGATGAAGTGCAGCCACATCAAGAACACCATCCCTTCATATCCTCTATTATAACAGTAGTGTTGCTGCTTTTTGTGTGCACAGTGAGGGAGAGAGAGAAGCGGCAGAGTGACAATGAATGCAGCTGAGCGGAGGAAACGGTGAGCAGTGAAGTTGTCAGTCTAGCAATAAATGTACAGTGTAATTTACATCTACAGACCAAAACACCCATGCGTGTCTTGCTTCCCAACTGCATCACTTGGACGATCAGCTCCTCCTACATTTGCTTCTCCAAACTGGTGGCGTGTCAACTGCCATCTACTGCAGCTTATACACTGACTCTAGAAAAGTACCTCGTACAGCCCCACTTAAGATTATCCAAACTATCGTTTAAGGTCTTGTACTTGGATCTATGGCATTTCTAGGCTCAAATGATGTGGTCTGTGCAATACTTCGTCCAACAACTCCCTTCTGTTTCAGATGAAATGCCAAGTTCGGCCCAGCAAGTTCCACCTGCCTCTCTCCTGCCCCCTGACTGCTGCTTTAGGCCCCGGTATGCCCCCAGCTCTAGCCCCCAACTCCTCAGCAATGCTCCCATCTGGGTACCTCTTGCCAGCAGGCTCCTATGGTGGGATGGTTCCTGGTCCTCTTTATCCCCAGCAGTGGCCTGGCCTGCCTAGTCCTGTAGGCTCCGTGGGTCCTGTAGGCCTGCTTGGTGCTGCGAGAATGATGCCCTATGCCACAATGGCAAACCCAGGGATCAAAGCCTTCCCTCTGGTCATGCATGACCATGCAGAGAACGGCCCCTGCCCAAAAACCACTAGGACTACCTAATCTGCAAACTAAAATGTGTGTGTGGGCGGGATTATTCTACTCCAGTCTGTTCTGGTTCACCAGAGCCACACATGTACATAATCTGATCTTGTAAATAACATGACGCGAGTGTTGATATTCTTTATACAACACCTATATCTGTGGTTAAGTGTGTGTGTATGTGTGTGTGAATGTGTGCGTATGTGTGTATGCTATACAGTACATGTTAAGTATGTATGTCTGGATACCTAATGCTTTTTGGCTTTTGGTCTTGACTTAACTCAGCCATACGAGACATTTTGTCTGTGGTCACGAAAGCATAATTCACTTTATTCTTTACTACTGCAGTTTCCACATTGAGTTAGCCTTTCTCTGTGTTACGTAGTACACGTTAAACACTACATTGGAATCCAAATACCAGTGGTTTGAGATGCATTAACAGGACAGTATTTATGATGAAGATATTTGAAGAAATGTAGTGCCTTGAACATTGATTTATAGATTTTCTTTATTTTCTTCTTCTGTGAAACAAAGCATGTCTGCATCCAAGTTATTTTATTTAACAGTAGCTTGAGTGCAGTCTCTTTCTTTTTTTTAATGCATTACAGACACTTTTTGTTTTTGGTTTACATATGAATGCCCTTGTAGTACTGCACTATTAACACAGTATATGCTCTTATTTAAATAATAAAATCATGTTTTAACCCTTGTTTACTTTCCACCCCTGTGACAGATGGAATGCCATAGCGGTGAGATGTACCGTTGCCTTGCAGAAACAAATGGTTAATGTACAACTGATGAGAGAAGAAAAAAAAAAATTAACGCCAGCAGCCAAAATCCACTCTTTCAGGTCAAATGGTTCAGTCGGACACGGCCAGCTGATGCATTGGACAGCACAGGAGTTGTCGGTGTTGTAGCCTCGTGCTCAGAGGAAAGGCAGTGTCCAGAGCCATATACAGTATACTGTACATAGTTCTTTCTACAGTATATGCCTCTGGTAGTGTATTGATCAGAATGTAGCAATTAATATGTGAAGGCTTGAGGCTTAAAAGTGCAATTTAACCCCTCCACAAAGCTTTGATCGTGGCCTTGCCACAAGCCTTATCTCTGATGTGTGTGACAGGAGCAAGCTGAAAAGTTGAACAAAGAAAACACAAATCCAACAGATAGTCACCAGGCAAAATACAAACATAACAAACCACAAATCAAACAGGAGTCACTACTGCTAAATGTTCTTTCAACTTGGCTGTCCTATTACTCAGCATACACTGTATGTAAAATGTTTTGTGCAATCACCAGTTAAGTCTGACGTTTTTTAAATTATTTGATGTTTAAAGCTTTTTTTTTTTTTTGATGCTGCTATCGTCTGAGGTGATTCCACTGTACAGTTAAGCATTCTATTCACATAAAATGGTACTTAAAATAAACTCCTCAAATTAAATTAACAAAAGAAACGCTCACAAAGCAGTGTTATTGCCTTGTTGAAATTTTGATGTTGTGAATTTTGATTTCCCGGGTTGCTTTTTGACGACAGCCTCTTTGTTTTTTAATTTTCTTTTCAGTGATATATATTGCAAAATTCAAATGATACTTGATGCGGGAGATTTGCACAACATATAGTCTCCGTTAATTCTAACCTATGTTTAAGAGTTTCCTACACTGTATATAGTGGGTTTCACCGCCTGTACTTTTTTATCACTGACAAAGCATGGCCAACTTTTCATGTTCCACAAAGCAAAGATAAACAATACAGCTTCTATGGTTAGAAATTTCACATCTCCACAACACATTTGAAAGATTTCAGCACCCCAATCCTGCCAAGCTGTGAATTGTACAGTTTTCTTGTAGTTTATATTTGTACATTTTGTTTGTTTGACTGTGTAGGGGTGTTGGCGGTGGTGGAGGGGTTGCTTTGATGTATATTATTCCATCAATTCGGTTTGAATTGGACTTTTATAGGATATTATGCAGAGTCTTCTGCTTTGGTGAAATACTTCCAGTAGTAAGAGATTTCTGTTCTCTGTCACTTGTATCTGGTATGTTTTTGTTCCACCTCCCTCGCTGCAAACTCACGGAGAGCAGAGGAGGGAATAACTATTGTCGGCATATTCATTTGGATGCAGTGATCAAACAGAGGGCTGAAATGCACAGAGGAGGAGCAGTCCTGACACTCACTCCTACTCTGCTCATCACAACTTCTCTCTCGACAACACTGCCCCCTGGTGAATATGCTCCGATTGTCAAAGGCTTGTGTTTAAACTGTGTGGGATTGCTTCTGCCTGCTGTATGTCCCACCGCATTACCCCACCCTACCCTGCTGCACTCTAATCACAGACTGTATGTTGAGAGAGAAATAAATATTATTTTGTGCTTGATGATACGTGTCGTTGTTTTTATTTCTAGATGCTATTTAATATTAGTATGGAGGACTGTAACTCCCAGCATCAGCAATAATAAAATGACCTGATAAGTTAATATGCCATTAAATGCAACAAATATCGATATATCTGACCCCATGATACACTTTGAATGACAACACCCTCATTTGCATAATGAAGCAGAAATACAAATGTGTAAAAAATAAAATACAGAAATGAATACATTTAAGGAAATGAGTGGGTTAAGAGGGATACAATAAATGTATTAAAAATTGATAAATGGAAAAAAATAAATATGAAAAACATGATTAAAAAGTTCGAGATACAATATTTATTGCAATATTAAAAAACAACAAAAAATTAATTTAATTAAAAATATCCATTATTAAATAATGAATAATTTTGCTTGCAAACAAGTGCTTCTGCTTGCCCTCCTTAATAATATAAAATAAAAGAAGCCAGCCAGAAGGATGTGCAAAAAATTACCATGAATTTTAATGAATGCTTGGATTATCTGTCTGCATGTGCAAAACAAAAACAATGCAACAATCAGTAGGAAGGCTTCTATAAAATAATATAAAAATACGAAAATAATATAATTAACCATGTAATATCACGATAGAGATCTTAGTATTCATATTATCATGGTTATCACAGTTCAATAGTGCATTGAGACATTTTTTTTATTGCGATAAACACACACACACACACACACACACACACATCGAATCTGTGGTTTTGTTTCAAAGGTGTCGGAGGACTGAGGGTGAAGCCTAATCTGACAATATCTACAAACATAATTGATTTTTTATTATTATTATATTTAGATCATCTCAGACTAGGCTTTACCCTCAGTCCTGTCGACATTTTTGAAACGGAGCCACAGATTCGCAACGTTTAGCGCAAACTAAACTATTGAAAATGGGAAATTACCCATTGCGTAGAAATGAAAAATAATTGGTTAAATAGACGTTTCGAACAGAATACCTATCATTAAATCTCGATTAAAGTGTGTAAATAAGCTTCATTTTAATACCACAGCCGAGAAATAGGTCCTGCTTTGTGTGGCGAATGTGTCAGCCCGCGTCTGCGGCGTAACGTTACAGCAACGGTTGCCCCTTTTGTTCAACCGAGTTCCTGAATTATTCCCAACACAATGAAATGATCGGGATATTAAATTGTTTCACAAAAACATTTCACTGTTCCTGAGCTTCCCGTGGCCTCATCTGGGATTTACCAATGAATTAAAATCGATCTGCAACCCTTCCGATCTGCTGTGAGGTCTCCGAAGCACGCAGTCTTGAGGAACGTGGAGTAGTAAGTGTTTATAACCTTAGTGCAGATCTGTAGCGTTCAACGACTGAAGCCTCGTTTTCGTGAGGAATTGGGTCACATTTTGACCGTTAAAGCTAATGTAATTTAATGGCAATTTCAGTATTCCATCATAACCCACCCGCCCAGAAAACACGAAGTAGTAAAGCCCTAATGCAGAAGAAGCACGCCTGGCTATTTATTCTCGTGTCGCTCAACGTTTCAAAGCTGCTTTACAACAGAGAACTAGGTTAATTTGGTAGTCGTTTAATTGGGTAGTAGAGCTGAGCACACATGCTGTAGTAGTGTGGTAACCTAGTGAAATCTGTCATGTTGCTGCTGTATATGGGATTCACAGGGTGAGGTCATTGTGGAGGGAAACACTGAGAGGGCTGAATGGTTACAATCAGGTTACACTGTATGTAACTTTAAACACTCTTCTTTGTTGTGTGTTATTAATTATACTGAAAAGCTCTAAAATCAAAGTGGCCCCTCTATCGTGGCGCTAACGTTTACGTCTGCTCTGCTACAACTTAGCACGGGAATTAAACTAACCTAGTTAACGTTACTGAGCTGACTGAAACATTGAGTTGAAACACTGAGATGAAAAATGAACGGGAGCTACCAGTATCTAGTTTGCAACGTAGACTTGTGTGTAGTAACATGAGCTAATTTCTCCACAGCTTTGCTGTTTGCACAGTGAATTAGTGTTGTTGTTTGCTAGCTGCTGTTAGCTTGCTGGCTAACAGTGTAGGGCGGTCGTATCTAGAAGGGAACCCTTGTTTTGCGAAATTCTCACGAGATTTGTACGCGTTGTTTCTTCATTGCGTATCTTGTTCGAACTGTTTATGTTTAATAATACGAGGCTGCTGTGGTTAGAAAAATGGTTAGGTTTGGGGACAGAAAACGTTTGATTAAGCACGGGAAAGGATCGTGTTTTGGGCTAATATTATCATTCTCGCGAGATCTTTCACGGGTCTGGGATTCCCTTCTAGACACGACGGCGCCAGGCTGCAATGTTTCATTGTTAGAGGAGGAAGCATCTGCAAAATGCTACGGCTAACGTTAGCTGGATGAAAATACATTAAATCCCATGGTTGGTTTTGTAATATTTAAACCAAATGTTGTCCTGTGCATTGTTGCTTTAGCCAGATATGTTTTTAACTCATAGGCTGTAATCCAGCTTGAAACAACTGTCAACTAGGCTGACTGGCATCATGTTTGTTTCACTGTACGTTAACCGAACTTAACTGTAGTTAGCAAGGAATTAAAGCAAACATATTGACCTAAACTGCACCTGTTATTTGTGAACTGAACATAATAATTTGTTTGCTACTGGGAAAAGGGAAATGGTCACGTGACTGCACCATAACAGGTGCACAATGGGCAGGCACGACTTGTCTAGACTGGTGTCTTTCACTACCGCAGTTCAGGGACAGTGGCTGGTATCTAATTAATATGTAGTATTTTGACCACATAAACTAGCAAACACAATCAAAAGGGACAGTTTACTCCCAAATCAAAAGTACGCATTTTCCTCTTACCTGTAGTGTTATTTATCCATTTAGATTGTTTTGGTGTGAGTTGCAGAGTTTTGGAGAGATCAGCCATAAAGATGTTTTCTTTCTCTTGAATATAATGAAACTGGATGCCACTTGGCTTGTGGCACTGAAAGCAGCAAAAAATATGTTTGAAAAAAACTTAACAGTAATGTCTTGTTCTTGTAATCACGAGTAGGTCACTCAAGATAATTCATGGACCCTGTTGTGAGCAGTTTCATGTAGGAACTATTTTCTGTCTACCAAACTACACATGCCAACTTATCACCATGCAGAAGGGAGAGTATATCTACTGCTCTCTATGAGAGCTTTCAGCTTAGCTGAGGAGGATGCCACTAATGTTTACGTTCAGTGTTGTTAATGAGCACGAGCCTCTTATCCATGAAAAGATGTACGCTTACTTCTGCATTTAGTATTATCAGATCTAGATTTCTGGAAAGAGACATTGCTGTTCATTTTTTAAAATGTATTTATTAGGGGCACTTTGAACACTGCAAGCCTTATGCCATGTAGTTCCATTATATGTAAGAGAAGCCAGACACCTGAGGCCGATATCTCCAAAACTCACACCACACCAAAACAATCCAGATGGATAAATAGCACTACAGGCCAGAGGGAAAACATGTATCGTCTGTCTCTTTAAATCTCTGGAACTGATCCTCCTATTCTCCTCCTTTGTGTTTCCTCTGCCAGATGTAACTTGAACAGCATCTGTCCCAGCGGTGGCTGTTGGCACAATGGGGCTTGACTTTGATGTGAAGACATTCTGTCACAATCTGCGGGCCACCAAGCCCCCTTATGAGTGCCCTGTGGAGACCTGCCGTAAAGTCTACAAGAGCTACAGTGGTATTGAGTATCACCTTTACCACTATGACCATGACAACCCAACTCCTGCACAGACTGTACCCCAGAAGAAGAGAAAGGGGCGGCCTCCTCGCGCCTCATTGGCCGGTTCAGGGGATACGGACGATGGTGGAGGTAACGGAGGAGGGGGTGGAGGTGGAGGAGGAGGACCGGGGCAGGGCGGGAACACACCTGGCAGCCCAAACCGGTCAGAACGCTCCCACTCCCCGGGCAGAGAGACAATGACTTATGCCCAGGCACAGCGCATGGTAGAGCTGGAGATCCAAGGACGGATCCACCGCATCAGCATCTTTGAGAACATTGACGTGGTGTCAGAGGAGGACAGTGATGCGGATGATGCTCCACAGTCTGGTACTGGTGGCAGCGGTGGAGGGGTGTGTAATGGTAGTGATGGTGGAGGCGGAGGTAGCGAGGTAGGCGGTAGTGGCAAGGACCGCCCAGATATCCCTTCTTCTAATGGGGGCAAATCCACCCCAAAGTCTGGGAAGCATAAGAGTAAAGAAAAGAAGAAGGACGGCTCATCTCATCATCACAGTGCTCAGTCTGGGCCTGCTGTCAAGCTCCCTGAGGCCGTGTTCAGAGAACTGGACCAAGAGAGACCTGATGCTCCTCCTCGACCATCATCTTACTACAGGTGTGCATTGAGATTTATAATTCGGTTCAGTAATAATTTCAAGGCAGCTATGAGAATATTGTTAAGCACATGGCAGGCATTTGTAAGTGGTTGCATGTGTAAAGGAGGTGTTTGTTTGTTTTTTTCATGCAGCTCATCGTCATGTATCAGGAAATTAATGTGACCTCAGATTTCTCTTATTATTCTGTCATTAATTCCCTTTTTCTACAGAAAGTTGAAGTTCTTCAATCTTATACCCTGAATTAATAACACTTTTTTCTACCCATTTGCTATTTTTTAATCAAAGGTGGGTAGACTAGCTACTGGAGACAGAGAAAAAGCTCTTTACTGAAAAAAATACTTGATTAGCTAATCACTTAAGAATTGTAAAAGAAAAAAGGATAGAACACTGGCACACTATTGTCTTTTTCTCCCAAGTTTTATTTGGTGTGGATATGAGTGGAATTATTTCAATCACAGATGGTCTTCCTCAGGTGAGGGTAAAGAAGTGAACATACACGTGTATTTATTTGTGAGGAAATGACAGATAACCTGCCACATGTACACCAGGTTAGTATTCCCAGTTATCTTTTAATTATCTCTAAAGTGTGATTACAAAATGTAACATTAATACTCTACCACTCTATTAAACGCACCAATAAGTAAATAATTGTAAAAAATTGCATTCTTTTTTTGTTGTCTCCAATATTACATCATGATTTGGTAAATAAATCAGCAAATCATGTGCATAATAGACCAAATAGAAGTGATTAAATCAGTCTCCAGGCTTTCTGAAAATGTCAGGTGACTCTTTTAGGCTAATATAGATATTATAATGATGTAACGTTTCAGCATTAATTTTGTGTTAAATGCTGGTGTGTTCACGTCTCTCAATGAATGTATCCATAGTAGTAACGACTGTGGATATATATAACTACCCTGACAAGTACAATTTCTCAAAAAAGTTTGAAAACGTTATTTGAGTACATGCAATGGAGTAAATGTAATTCATTACTACACACCACTGCACGTAATAATCTGGATCCATTTTCCTCTTCCTCTGGTGCTCAGGTACATTGACAAGTCTGTGGAGGAGCTGGATGAGGAGGTGGAGTATGACATTGATGAGGAGGACTACATCTGGCTTGACATCATGAACGACAAACGGCGTCGTGATGGTGTGACACCCATCCCTCAGGAGGTCTTTGAGTACCTCATGGACCGCTTAGAGAAGGAGTCCTACTTTGAGAGCCACAACAAGGTACCTGAATTTGAAAACAGAGGGAAAAATCATATTTTAACTAGGGCTGGGCGACATAGCTGAAAAAATTAACACGATTAAATGTTTGATTTCAGTCTGTCACCAGTTATTTTTGATTTTTAATTAGCTGCTTGTAATAAAACCAGGAGAAAAAAAGGTTGAATTTAACCACGTAATTTATCAAGACACATGGGTAATAATGTTAATGTTAACACTAAAGTGAAAAACACACAAATTAATACATTTACACAAAAAAATGAAAAGAAATAAGGATAAATTAATGATCACATTTAATACTGGCAAGCTCACCTGCCTTTTTTTTAATTAACAGTGTTCTCACTATCTGCTCTCATTTTCTCACTCCACACTGTTTCTGTTGCTGTGTCACATTTCTATGTTCCAACTGAAATGATCGGGTGCTCCATTGTCGAGGGATATATGATGGACTGTTCATGAGCCAGGCTGTATTTGTTATGTGATTTCATGGCAGTTGCATTTAACACATTTAACACACAAGTGAAACTATTGAACTTTATGTTGTCCTATTGCTATTGGTGACATATATATGATACATATCACTATTCTTTTATTTACCAGGACTAATTTTAACAGTGAAACATGTATAGAACTCATCCAACTCTGCCTCCTTTCTCCCAGGCGGACCCCAGTACCCTAATCGATGAAGACGCCGTCTGCTGCATCTGTAACGATGGAGAGTGTCAGAACAGCAACGTGATCCTGTTCTGCGACATGTGTAACCTGGCAGTCCACCAAGAGTGCTACGGTGTGCCCTACATCCCAGAGGGCCAGTGGTTATGTCGACGCTGTCTGCAGTCGCCAAGTAGAGCTGTGGACTGTGCTCTCTGTCCCAACAAGGGAGGCGCTTTCAAACAGACAGACGATGCACGTTGGGCTCATGTAGTGTGTGCCCTCTGGATCCCAGAGGTAAATCCAGACACCACTACTTGCATTCTTGATCAGAGCACACAGCTTTCAGTATTGGTCTTTTTCCTTCATAATTAAAGTTGCTTTAAAATTTTCCACATAAGAATTCAGTGAGGTAGCTGTCACACATACGTGCATGCAGGCAATGCGAACCTGCTGTAACTCAGCAACTCTTAAAATTGTGTGATTGTGTTTGCTCTTGCATTTATGAACATTTGCTGCTTTATTTGGTGGGTAAGAGAGCCCAAACACAGAATTTGAATTGCAGTGAACCAAATGATGTACTTACAAGATGTCACTTGAGTGGGCGGTTCTTCAGTGAGGACACGTGGCGTACACACACTGTAAGAATGTGGTCACATGCGGGCCAAACCACCTCTGAATGTAGACTGAGCCATCAGATCTCAGTGCGTCTTGGGGGAAATCACAAATGTACTTGCATCACCCAAGACACATGTGAATATCAAGTGCAAACAGGCTCAGAGTGAGTTTTTCTGCTTCTCCTCAGGTCTGCTTCGCTAACACAGTCTTTCTGGAGCCAATTGACAGTATTGAGCACATTCCTCCTGCACGCTGGAAACTCACCTGCTACATCTGCAAGCAGCGCGGTTCAGGCGCCTGCATCCAGTGTCACAAAGCCAACTGTTACACCGCCTTCCACGTCACCTGCGCCCAGCAGGCCGGCCTCTATATGAAGATGGAGCCTGTCAGAGAGACTGGGGCCAATGGCACCTCTTTCAGCGTCCGCAAGACGGCTTACTGTGACATTCACACGCCCCCAGGATCAGCCCGACCTTTGGGGGGAGTGGGCGGGGCCAGCATGGGTTCGTCTCACAGCGAAGGAGAGCTGGAGGAGGATGACGAGCCCAGCATCGGCCACGATGATGACTCCAAGGGCTGGAGCTCCGAGCGAGCCAAGAGAGCAAAGGCCAAGTCGAGGCTGAAGATGAAAAGAGCGAGGAAGATCTTAGCGGAGAGGAGAGCTGCTGCACCTGTGGTCTCTGTGCCCTGCATACCTCCTCACAGGTATGTTCACAACACATGTTTTACCTGTACTTTTTATACTTAGATTTCTGTATTTTTCGTTGCTTACCAATCTCTGCTAGCTCAAGCAAGTGCTGTTCTGTAAATCACCCATCACCCTCACCTCCTGAGTCTTTTCCTTTAACAATAAAGAAAGTTTTACATTTATAACATGAGAGTACAAGAGTTCAAGTAGTGTTTGTTTCTCTCCAGGCTGAGCAAAATCACCAGCAACTTGACGGTACCGAGGAAGAGCCAGTTCATGCAACGACTTCACAGCTACTGGACCCTGAAGAGGCAAAGTCGTAACGGCGTACCTCTGCTACGTCGGCTGCAGACACACCTGCAGTCACAGCGGCATATTGACCCACTCCCACCACAACCTCCATCACAGCTCCCTTCAGTAAGGAGTGTAATTGTTAAAAAATGCATTTTAGTTTGTGTTACTGTAATTCTGTACTTGCCTCATTCAGTGGTCTAACATGTCTGTGGGTTTGTGCATGTGGTACATCAGAGAGACAGCGAGGAGAAACAGTCTGCTTTAAAGGAGCAGCTGAAGGCCTGGCAGAGACTGAGACATGACCTGGAGAGAGCCAGACTACTGGTGGAGCTCATCCGCAAGAGGGAAAAACTCAAGAGGGAAACGGTGAGGCACAAATTAGCTTTATTTCTGTCACTAATGGCCCTTTTCCATACACAGAGCCGGCGTAGCTCGACTTGGTTTGACTCAGCCCAGCATGGCAGGGGTTTGCATTTCCATTACAACACCTGAAGATGAGCTTGAAGAGGCTTGAGTCAAGTGGCTGTATAGTGGTTAATAAACCATTCATACATGTCTCTGAGATAAACACACTGTTTCCTTAAATTCTTCAAAATAAAAATCCCCTGTTATTCACAGATATCCGAACCTTTACACTAGCAGTGGAACGCTAGAGCCCCTTTTTCACTGGACAAGAAACCCACAAACACATGGCTTTTGTCTTCATCGTCTGTTCATGCAGCGTTCAAAAATTGTTCCAAAGAAATGAAAGATATGAGAATATAACTCTTAACATTGTCACTTGCCTCTATGCTGCTCTCTGTGCTGCTCTCGCCTCTTAGTGCTGTTGCCTAACTGTTTTTCAGCCATCCATAATGTCGACTGGGGGACAAGTCAGTTGTCTATTTTTAGCAGGGTTACCTGCTTTAAAAAAAACTGCATATATGTGCTAAGTTTGGTGTAAAAATTGTTAATGTTTTTCCTAGCTAGCTGTATGGAACAGTGGTAAATGCGCAGGACTTCTCTTTAGATAAGACTTGCTTCCATGCGTGCAGTGTAACATTATTTTAAATAAAATCTGTACGTGGAGAAACAACACTTTTCCCTGAGCACTGGCAGCTTTGTGCAGTCAGATACACAGAGTGTGTGGGTGCATACATCCAGTTGAATTTGTGTACACATTTCCTACCACAGAGATTTCTCTGTTTATTCATTCAGTCATCAAGTGTACATTGCTAAAAAAAAATAAATCTGTGTGTGTTCAGATTAAAGTGCAGCAGATGGCGCTGGAGATGCAGCTGACTCCCTTCCTGGTGCTGTTGAGAAGCACGCTGGAACAGTTACAGGAAAGAGACACTAACAACTTTTTCACTGAGCCTGTACCGCTGGCAGAGGTAAATGCAAACAGTCACACACGTACACTCAGAAGGATTGCATGTTCACATTTGTTATGTCTCCTCTTTTTAATATCAGTGTAATTTGTGAAATCTGATCACATTTATATTTGTCTCCACCGTGTGTTTAAATTAGGATTTCATGTTTGTTAAATTCAAGTCACCAATTATTTTACCTATTTTTTGCATGTTATTTACTATATTTATAATATTATGAAAAAAAATTTAATCTCTGTGAGGGATTCTTGCAAAAACTGTCAGTGTCTCGGGAGAAAGCAGCAGTTATATCACCCATTATGTTGTATTGTAATCCTGACCTGCATTTAATGTCCACCATACAATAACCTTTTCAACTACATATTTTCTTTGAGTCTTGACTACACACATATCTGCACTGAAAATTCACTGTACAAATACAAAAGCTCATTAGAACCTGCAGGTCGTGCCTCTGCCTGATCTCTGTCCTCTACCGTCCAGGTGCCAGACTACCTGGACCACATTGACACTCCAATGGACTTCCAGACCATGTGGAACCTGCTGGAGTCCCATCGCTACCTCACTTTTGAGGCCTTTGAGGCAGACTTCGGCCTCATTGTCAACAACTGCCTCAAGTACAACGCCAAGGACACGGTCTTCTACCGCGCTGCCCTGCGCCTCAGAGAGATGGGCGGGGCCGTCATAAGAACCGCCAGGCGCCAGGCTGAACGGATCGGTTTTGACTACGAGACTGGCATGCACCTCCCCCGAGAGCCAAGCCCAGACAGTCAGCGTGACCAAGAGAGAGACAGAGACAGAGAGAGGGAGCGAGAGCGGCAGAGGGAGCGGGAACGGCAGAGGGAGCGGGAGCGAGAAAAAGACGGGCTGTTGTCCTCTAATGAAGATGGTAAGTGAACCTGTTCCAATTTGATTGGGAGGTTCGTGAAAGCTAAAGCATCTTTTTTTCCTCAAGCACCAAAGTGAAAAAGTAGGTGAGAGGCAAAATACTTCAAATGAGAACTTACAGGTCGTCCAACCACATTTTTGTGGCCAGTTAATACCTTACATTTGGAGACAATACAATCTGTTCTGAAATGACACTCTCTCAATTGTGGAACATTTGGCAGCTGGAAGCTAGACAAAAATGCACACGTGTACTTCATTATACTGTATTACAGTGTAAGTGAAACAGAGTTCACCAGTGACTGCCCATTTTTTCTGTGGCTCCAGTTTCAGAAGTGGAGTGAAGTTCATTCACTGATGTTTCAGAGAATCCCTATACATGATTTAAGCCTGGAACAAAGCCAACTAACTATGAGATTAAAATATATATATATATTGGGAGCAAAAAAAAATTGGAAAACAGACGCAAGTCTGTGTCCACGATTATTTCAAGACTGAAGGAAATACTCATTCCATAAAAGCTCATGAACGATAGCACTCCTTAAACTTAACGACATTATCAGTTCAACCCTCACAAACACTCCCTAGTATATGGACTGAATTTTAATGCACCCATTCTTGAGAATTCAAGAATCAGACAAATCATGCCAACCAAAAACAACTTAAACATTTTTTAATATCAACACTTTAATTTGGGTTTTTTTTGGGGTGAAAATGTATTCTTTAAGGATTTATATATATGAAATATATGTAATATAGAAAATGTTTTGAAGAACATTTTGAAGAAAATTTCCCTTTTAAGTTTTGTCCCAGGTTTCCCTCAACTCTGTCAGATTTTTACAAAAATATGATTTAATCCGGCATAAAATGGTTTAGGTATACCTTCAGGACTATATACATTAAGGTGGGAATACACCTCAAACACTGATAAACATTATATTTTCCAACAAATTATTAAGTAATATTTCTATCATATGTGTCTCAACCATAACATGTCAACTCCATAGCCCTTCAAAATCAAAGCTAAATAAGTTTTTTAAATGTGTATTTTGCAACTTAAAAGATAAAATGGCTACTTACTACAACTGTGCTGTCAAATGAAATGATGTAACATTTTGTTGACTCCATAAGACGTCAACATTTAATTATAAATTTGATCATTCGGAGGCCCGTTACAAGGTTTAATAGCAACAAGTTTGATCTTTTAAAATATATTTCCCCATAATTGATGAGTAAAAGTCAAAACTACCTCAAAATACTTTTTTTCCCCCCAGTTGTCAAGAATGAGTGAATACTTGATTTTCACTCCTTAGAAGAATTAATAGTTACAACACATTTCTTGTTGAGCTTTGCAACAGTATTAGACATGGATGGAGTAACACGCTAAATAGACACACATTGTATTGGGGGGAAAAAGATCCCTGGCGCAATAAAGCTTCTTGACCAGTAGGTGGCGCATCACATCATTCAATTAATTTGCTAAAATCATCATCACAAATCCTATTTGATTATAAAAACTGAATATACTTCATACTTTACTACTTCTTTGGATTAAAACTGACCTGTATCCACCTTATTAGGCTTTGTCACATTTTTTAGTTTATCTACCACTGGTACCATTTTCGCACATGCTCAGATTAAATTTGAATCTTGCAGACATGCTGATTTTGGTACAGCACATATCAGTAATACACAAGTTAGTGTAATGTCATCATCTCTCTGGTAGCACAGTAACTCCACCAAATGTGTCATCCACCAGGAAACAGCTCACATCCCTCCTTTTGTTCATTCTCAGTCATATTTGACTTCCTTCATTTTTCATTTTCTTTGTCTTTCTTCTCTTTGAAGGTGTTTAATATTCTTTCTCTCCCTGCCCCACACAGACCTGCTCCTGCCAGAGAACAGGCGACGGCTTCCGCTGGAGGAGCAGCTGCATTACCTGCAGGCTCGCCTTGATGAGGTCAGCTCGGGAAGGCACAGCATCGGTCAGTCTCGTAGAGCCAAAGCTCTGAGGAAGGAGATCAGCGTGATCAAGAGGAAGCTCGCGCACCAGCGGGAGGGAGGCTCTGGTATGGGGGGCCGGGAGTCTGTGGGAGGAGGAGACCGGGGTTCTTCTCTCCCCCATCACCAATCCTCTGCAGGACACCACGATGAGGGGGGAGAAAGCAGCAGCCAGGAGATTGGTGGAAAAGGTGCATCTAGGAAGATGTAATATATCAAAAATAAAATTATATCAAAGGAAAGTAACATAATAAACATTTGCTCGTATTCCAACTTCTCTCTCCCTCAAGATCTGAGCGTGTCTTCATCTGCCCTAGCTCCAGAGGTGGGCCGTCGGACATCTGTCCTCTTCTCCAAGAAGAACCCGAAAATGGCTGGACCCCCCAAAAGGCCGGGACGCCCCCCCAAGAACCGGGATGCTGCCTACGGTGGGGCGGGGGTGAGCCAAAGCCCCATCGGTCCCCCTCAGCTGCCCCTGCTGTCATCAACCAGACAGAGGAAGAGGCCCCGCAGCCCCCACAGCAGCTCCAGCTCTGACAGCGACAGTGACAATGACGACCTGCTCCCAGGTACAGCAGACGAACGCACTTATACACTTTATCTTCCAATATTAGAATCACACACACTCACTTCACTCTCTGTTCCTCAGGGTTGCCGAGTAACGGTTTTGATGGAGGAAATCAGCCGGTAACGGAGAGCTTCCGTGTGTACAGAAATGAGCCACGTCTGCCTCGATCCAGCTCAGACTCTGAGTCCACAACCAGCAGCAGCAGCAGTGCAGCTTCTGACAGGACCAGGTAATTATTACTGCACAGACATACTGGATGCTCATAAGACACAGAGCAGTACACCTGCTGCTCTTTAAAGCTCCCCTAACTCGTAGTTTTTCCTTCATCAGTGAATCAAATGACTACATGTAAAGTGAACAGCGTGACTTGTAATGATTAAGTCACTTGGCACTCGTGTCTGTAGTTCTACTTAAGTACAGCACAGATTTACAAGCATGGTTTAGTCCCCAACTCTTTCATCAGTGCAAGCGACCTCACTCGAACCCAGTGTACAACAGACAGACAGTTAGTGATTAAAAGGACAGCGTGTGTCTGTTACCTTGTTGTGAAGTTCTTTTTCCCCCTCAAGTGGCCATAAAGTCAGTTAATGCCACTTTAAAGGAACAAATTATTCTTACTTGCTTTCCTGTGGCTTCCTTGAGTCTTGTCATCACTTTGAGGTTATCAGACAGCCAGCAGAGACTCCAGGAAGTCACTGCACCTGCCTGCCAGTCACCAAGAAACAGTTCTATATAATAACTTTCCAAAGCAGGGTTTACATCAATAAACAATATACAATAAGCAATAAATAAGGAATACATCATAAAATACAGTAATAAAACATCATTATGTAAAAATAAGAGCTAGAACAATAAAAACAAGTGCTGTAGATAAGATAAGGAGGGCTAGCCTATAAACGTACGTTTTAACATGACTCTTAAATGAGGACGAAAGACTTGGTCATCCTAATCTCCTCTGGAAGTTTGTTCCAGAGTCAAGATGGGAATTGATAAGATTTTAGCAATACCAATGCCATTTTTGATTCTGCTTATACATCCAATCCTATATCAGTTCCATTGATTAAGAAACCGCTATAATTTTTATAAACTTGGAAGTGAGCCCATTTGGTAGCTTCTCTTCATCATTCCTGATTCTTTTATGCTAAGCTAACGCTATGAGAGTGGCAGGGATCTTCTCATTTTACTCTCAGGAAAAAGCAAATTTCCTCAAATGTCAAACTATTCCTTTAAGTTTCTTACAGATATGATGTTGCAGTTGTGTCAGTCATCTCAAGAGTACTATGGCATTTGTGCAGTGGTTAGTAACTGTAAATAACAAAAATTTTTAGTCATGCTAAACAGTTAAAGTGTAAAACCACATGAGATCATCACCACCTCTTATTTACCACAACAGTTTGTTTAGCAACCAGTGAAGCATGGTGAGTTGTACTCTGTGGTGTGAACACCACTAGCTGATAACATCTGTGAGCTGTCAGATGTTTAACATATTCTAAGTGTGATGCATCTTTACAGTCCTGTCTCTCCTTCTCTCTCAGTACGACCCCCTCTAAACAGGGCAGAGGAAAGGCGTCGTTCTCTCGCTCCGCCTTCCAGGAGGACAGCAGCGAGGAGACGTCCGGAACCGAAAATGATTCCTACTCCGTTGGAGGATCACGGGGCGTTTCACACTGTGAGCACTTTTTTTTTTTCTCACGCTCAGCACATAGTCAAACCCACAACCACATGCCTGCTGAATGTCACTGCATAGACAGTTTGTTTCTGTTTATGAAGACAGTGAGTGTTTTCTCAGAATGATTTGAATCTTAATGTTGATAATTAATAAGGGAAAGCTTCAGTATCTTTGAATCTGTAACCAGACTAATATGATTATTTATTTAATCTGATTTGATGATGTTATCGTGACACTGGTTCAAAGTTGTCCACTACTCAAAATGATCTTAAAAGCTCATCTCCAAATTATAATGTCTTTCACTTTTCCCTGGATTCCAATTTTATTGCAATGAAAATAAAAAATGAAACATGCAGTGCTCCTTACACGTCATGACACACCTATTAATTATCATAAATTAATCATCTGTGTCTGGTGTTGCAATAGTTCCAAGAAAATGGCATAACTCACCACCAGAGGTGCACGGAAAACTTGACATTTTCACCACCAGGCAGGCATGGCAGCTACTGTAGTTGCTGTGTATGATAAGGAGGGGAAATGACAAATAAAAACAGAAAATGCCAGTGTTCTCCATAGCTGGGTTGCACCAACAACCCCATTTTTTAAACCCCATTAAATCAAATTCAGTCAAAACCTTAAATTTAAAATGTAATCCAGTATTAACTTTAAATTTAAACTTGAGGGGGTTTAACTTCTAAAATAGCTGCCTTTATTAGGTGGATTGAGCAAAAATAGTAAAGCTGAAGAAAGTGGAGGGAAAAACTCAACCCAATTGAGTTTTATGATGCGTCACTCCACTTTCACTCCAGTTGATACGTTAAAACAGTCTGCCAGTTGCTTACTGCCTTACTGTGCCCCGTCTGTTTTTTAATCTTCTATTATTTGGTTGTTTTCAAATGAGAAGAAATTAAGAGTTTCTCTCCCAAACTGTCACTAGGCTAACTTTTTAACTAGCTAGAAAACAATGTAATGTTTTGTTAACTTTTTAGCTAATTGTAGCATTTTTAAAATATTTTTAGCTAATCAACAGAGTATGCAGCCTTTTGTTAACCTTTTAGCTAGCTAGCAAACGTTTAACATTTTGTTAACTTTTTAGGCAGCTAGCAAACAATATAATATTTAGTGAAGAATTAAAGAGCAGCTGAAAATTAATGATTTCCCTCCTCTTTTATATTCACCAGGTCCTGACAGCACTAAAATTAATTAATTTATTTTATTCATTTTATTGAATATTTAAGTAAGCAAGCTGACCATGCTGATTGAACTTTATTTGATTTCAGCTTAGATTAGATTAGTTTTTAATTGTTCATCAGAGTTCCTCTTAATTTTATATCTGGATTGAATTTAAACCCAGTTTTGCTAAACTCTGATTAGAACCAATCTTGGATCAAATGAACCTCTGTTGGTGCCACACAGTCCATGTGTTGCACTTTCAAACTCAAATGATGACCAGGACCGTTTATTTATCTCTCATCCAGTCTTGTTGGAGCTGGATCTTTCATAACCAGTACAGTTGCCCCACTACGGAAACAGAATAGTATTATTAAGATGTTTTTGTCGAGCATTACAGTGAAAAGGGATGTGACTTGCAAAAACCATGGGGAACTATGCAATCATGTGCATGATCATGATTAGCTAGAAGTGAAGTGACACAATGATTACTGTTTTCCTGTTAATGTGTTTCCTTTGTTGTTATGCCAATAGTGGTGCGTGGCCGGGCCAGATCAGGATGCTGGATGACCTCTGATGATTATTCTTCTCTGGAAGCGCTGGACCTGGTGTGGGCAAAGTGCAGAGGCTACCCTTCGTATCCTGCACTGGTGAGACACAAGTGGACTGTACAAATAAATAGCATTGACCAGAGTCAAGAGAACTGCTTGCTTTGGGACATTGTGCAGGTTAATGACCGTATGTCTAACCCTCCTCTTGCCACGTTTGCTTCCAGATAATTGACCCGAAGATGCCCAGGGAGGGGGTGTTTCACCGCGGTGTCCCAATCCCTGTCCCCCCTTTGGATGTGCTGAAACTAGGGGAGCAAATGACCCAGGAGGCCCGAGAGCACCTCTTCCTGGTCCTCTTCTTTGACAACAAGAGAACTTGGTCAGTGCTCTGGGTCACAGTGTCTCATTTTCTTGTATCCAATTAATTGTTGACTCATTCTTAAAGGGACAGTTCACTGCAAAATTAAAAAAAATACACATTTTTCTTCTGGCCTGTAGTGCTATTTATCCATTTAGACTGTTTTGGTGTGAGTTTTGGAGAAATTGCATTATCTTGAAAATAATAAGTCTGCTTTCTCTTGAAAATAATGGAACTGGATGGCAGAAAGTAACTGGCCTGGTTACTCAAGATATAATCAAAAGACCTTGTTGGGAGTAGTTCAGTGTCAGAACTATTGTCTATCTACTGAGCTACACCTGCCAACTGTGCAGAGGAATGTGTGCATCTACTCATATATGAAAGGTTGCAGCTGACATGCCATGCCGATAATATTTAAGTTCTGCGCTGTCATGAGCATGACCCTCTCATCCAGGAGTAGATGTGTGCTTCCTCCTACGTGATGGTACATTTGGCGGATGGTAGAAATAAAATTGTTCCCGTGTGAATTTTGGCACTTTGAGCACCAAAAGCAGAGGTTCAGGTCCATTATATTCAAGAGAAGGCAGACATCTCTACAGCTGATATCTCCAAAACTCTGCAACTCATGCTAAAAGTATCTAGATGGATAAAAAGCACTACTGGTAAGAAAAAAATCTGTGTATTTTTGATTTTGGGGTGAACTGTCCCTTTAATGATGGTCTCTTCTTTGTTTGTTCTCCCTGACATCCTGCCTTGTTTTGGGGTGTTTCCCAAAATGATGAAGAACAGTAAAACTCGAGACGTACGCAAAAAAGGCTTCTGATGTTACTGGATGTGTGCACAGAAGTAACTGTGGCTGTAGTTCAAAGGAAACTGCGCTCGTTGTGCCAAAGTGCAAGTCGACAGAATGTTTAGCTAAATTGGGGCAAACGTGGTTTTAGAGAATAGAAGAGGAGGCAAAAACTTAGCATATTTTAGGTCATTGTGTGCTGTGCAGTCACATCTGTTCAACATTAGCTTCTAAGTTTGAAAAAAAAAACAAAAAAAAAACAAAAAAACGTAAATTTGATGACAGCAGGCAATTTGATTCTTAACCACCTTGATGATCCCCTGAGGTTGAACTGCTTTGACGTTGTGTGTGTTTAATCTTCAGGGTTAAAGAACCAGGAACTTATTTATCCGAGTTCTCTTCCACGTAAAATGACCAGGCCTGTTATTCTCCTACAGAGAATTTTTATGACACTTTAACAAGCTATTAAAGCTGTCTGGACTTACCGACTGATGTGTGCGTGTTGGGACAATCTCTCTGTACATGTGTCTTTTTTTAAATGTGCTTTTACTGTAAATTAAATAGGGATGCACAGTTAAATCAGATATAAATTGTGATCATAATTTCAGCTTCTCAACTGATTATGACATTTAAAATGCATGCTCCACTCATAGAAAACTGTTGCATATCAGATTAAGCGCTTCCTAAGCTAACAGCCAGCCACCCTGCACCATCCTGTGCAAAATTTCAAGACGACATATGAAAGTGAAAGCAACGCTTGCTTCAAGGGGAAGCAGTGCACTGTGAAAGAACAGGCTCGTGTTTTTGATGGTCACAATTGTAGCTGGAATGCAGTTAATATCCACTTTGAAATTTCTACTCCAGGCCAGAATAACTGTTTTTGTTTGCTCATTTCATATTAATTAGAGTTCAAATTAATGCAGAATGTTTGCCGAATGACTTGTTGCGTCTGTTTATGAGTCTAAGAAATCATTAACTATCTTTTAGAAGGAGCAGATGTTTATAATGGTTAAACTGAGCAATTTGTTAATAGAGTCTGGCAGGCACTCACTGGACTCAAACTTCAGTGTGTGTATTTTTGAAGCAGTGAGCTTTTGTTTTCAGGGTAATGGGCTTAATTTCACATCGACAGACAATTTACAGTTATAAACAGCTGATCAACTTAGAGCGTAGGACTAGCTGTCGCTTGTTATTGTCAATTTAAAAAGCTGTCCCTAAAATCAATGTGTAATAATCCAAATAATCATGATTATCATTTTGGCCATGATTGTGCAGTCCTTAACATAAATGTTCTTTGTGTGTGTCCAGGCAATGGCTGCCGCGCTCTAAGCTGGTGCCGCTCGGGGTCGACCAGGAGCTGGACAAGGAGAAGATGCTGGAGGGCAGGAAGTCCAACATCCGCAAGTCAGTGCAGGTGGCCTACCACCGCGCCATGCAGCACCGCAGCAAGGTGCAAGGAGACCCCAGCAGCGAGACCAGTGACAGTGACTGAACACACACACACACACATGCACACACACCTTGTGTGTTGGCCCTTGAAGGTGTCGTGGAGTAAACGTTTCTCTAATGAGAGTCCAGCCCTCCATCACAGAACACAAGAAAAACAGTGCCAGTAGCAGAGTGGGAAAAGAAAACGTCCACTACTTTGGCCCCCAAAACACACACACTCATGCACACTAATCCGTATTTAATCTGACATGTAAAATATTGTATTTAAGAGAATTGAAAAAAAGGTATTAATAATAATGATGGAAAAATATGTTATGTTCAGAATCACCAATCAAAATATTCCTTGTATGTGGTCGATATATGTTCAAAAAACAAATGAGATCATGGTTTACAGACTCATAAAATGAACACAGTATTGCACTATGATGCATAGATGACTCTGCCTCTCTCTGTCACACACACACTCACACATGTAATTTTACATTTGAACAGGGAAATGCATGTAGTGTACATTAAAATGCACACTGTGGGTCTGGCTGAGAATGCCATCGCCCCAGCACAACTTCTTCACGTGCAGCACCTACCTTTCCCCTCCAAAAAACAAGACAAAAATAAACCAGGCCTGGTGCTATTGTCCGGTCATTTTTCAGTGGAGCGCCAAGAGAGACTGTTGCAAGCAACGTTAATGTTATTTATTCTGCTTACTCCTCCTTAACAAGGTCCACAAGCTCGTCGTTTTTATCATGGACTACTTCTAATCACTCCGGCTGCACAAGACTTCATTGTGTGGTCCTTTTTCTTTTTTTTTTTTCATCCATCACTCCGTGTTCATCATGTCTCCTGTTTTTATTACAGTTTTGTTAACGTACGTCTGTGTCACACAGGCCACTGGTCAACGAATAATGAGGACTAAACTGAAACACATGATCGCCTCACTGTATGTCTTAGTCTCAGGCTGATGGCTTTAGAACTTTTATATATACAGATTGCATAAAGATAGAAGTTTAATAAAAAGAATTGAGTTTTTTAAACTTGTGGGTCACGTTGTGGTTACTCTTTGTCTGTTTACCTTCCTGGTTTTGTGCATGATTGCAGGAGACGATTGTGTGAAATATACACATGTTCAGCAGAAAATTCTTACCCACCCACTTGCCTGTTAATTGCTGAGGAAGTTGTGACTCATACAAGCTTTTAAAGGCTTATTGGGTTGAATGCTTGATTCACATGAGCGATTCAGTTCAGGTGAAAAGATTTGCTGCCAGTGAACATGACCTGTCAGGTTTAATGTTTCTGTGGAAATGCAGGTTTTTCCTTATGATCCATATTTCAATTGTTGTTGTGTGGTTGTCTACATCTTAATACAACAATTACTAGTTTAAATACAATTGGTGTTCTTTTGTTTCATAGGGAACATTTATGAGTGTTTGAGCCCTTTTCATAAAATTAATACAGGGAGTTTTTAACTGGCTATGAAACAATCTCAGTTTAATACTGATGCCTCCACATAATCTACCTCAGTTAACGAGACCATCAGCGAGAAGATCGGCTATTTCTATATAGTTCTTAATGACTGTGATCGGGGCCGGATTCTCCTTGAAATCACATTAAATGAGCCAGTTAAAAGGAAGCTGGAGGAGATTTTTATTTAGATAATTTTATTTTTGATGTTATATTTCGGGGTTATTTCGGTGGAAGCACTACTGTTTTTGTCCACAGCAGCATCCAAAATCAACAAAATATGAAAATTCCTTCTATAAGCTTTAAGTTCTGTTTGGGAGGGTCTTAAATATTTATTTATTAAATCCTGTAACCATGGGCTGGCGTTGAATTTGAATGCCTCTGTTACGATTTTGACTAAATAATGTGAAGGAAACATTGCTGGATAAATAACTGTCCAATTCTACTAATATTTGGGGAAAAAAATATGAGCCAGAAAAAGCTGGGCAATCATTAGGTCAGTCTACATGAGGAAGCTGACTAGATTCATAATAACAGACTGTTGGCTAAATGAGACATTGGCATTTAGCTATTTATTTAAAAAGCCATGTACAGAACCAAAATAATAATACAGGTGTCTAAATGATTTTCAGCACAGAAACTGTACTTTAATATACTGTAGCCTGATTTCAGATTCTGGCTGTAGGATAATTATAGTGATTAAGAAATATATATTTCTTTACACTAATAAGCATATTTGGACAAATGTTTAACTCAATCAGTTATTGTCATTTTGCATCGCTAACAATATATGCATTTACTCAGAGGAGTACGCCTGTATTTTATATTGTATTATGCCTTTTCTTTTAAAGAAGTCCTACATTTACCTTGCTGATTCTTGTAGACATCCTGTTAACTACTTTGGGTCATATAGTTTAGGTAGTTAATCAGAAACTACATGTTCATAGTGTTCTCATGACATTTATTGGCGTGCAATATATATATACAATACGACCCACAGCACACTAGCCTCTGCTGACAGTCACCTGCATTGTGATGTCTGCAAGCGAATTATATGAATTTCCCTGGAAATTTAGCTCTCCTTTCCTTTAAACACACCCTTTGGCTGCCTGAGTGAGGATTGTCCTGCCCTCGTTCCTAAATCAAACACACCTGCACTTCACTTGGTGTCAGTTCAGGTGAACCTTTGTGTAACAAATTTTGTTGATTGATTTTCTCCACAAGATGGGAATAAAGGAAGGTGCAATCACGAACTAACCATGATGAACACCTGTAAACACAACTCCATCCGCACTCACTGTGGTACATACCTCCCCCTAAGACACAAAAAATGCCCTTTAAACAACCATAAGAGTTACAAACATGTATAAATTATAAAACCATAATAAATTAAGCCAAAAGCAAGGTATTTATAAATACAAATGACTAAAGGAAAAGGGATGGGGGGGGGGGGGGGGGCATTATCACAACCTCAGTCGTAAAAGAAAAAGGTTTCAGATCTTTTTTTAGTTTGTTACAGGAACAGCTTAAGTTAGCAGAATCTTGTCTACTTAAAGAAAATATAACACATCTGTAATCCAGTGGTGTATAAATAGGCTGAATTAGGGATTTCCATTTTATGAGTGTCGTGGTAAAAATAGTAGTGAATGCTATCATATCTTCTGTACTGGAAGAGAGATTAAGCACAGAGCGTGGCACTCCAAACAAAGCAGTAATAGCCTGAGGAGCAAGATTTATACCTGATACCTCAGGTAAAGTGTCAAAGTCTCAGTCCAGTATTTACAAAAGGAGGGCAGAGCCACAACGTATGCATATACAGTATGTTGCTGGTGTTTGTTGACATTGATAACAGGGTGGAGACACTTTATAAAATACTTTTGCAAGTCAAGCTTTGGTTTAGCAGGCATGGTGTACGATCTTTGCAGGATCTAATCCCACAGGTTTCCTGAAATGACCTCTTCCAAATCTGCTTCCCAGAGAGCTTTAAGGGAGTCAAGAGAATCTTGTTTATGAATAGTTAAAGGTAAAGGTCAACTTTATTGTGACATATACAACCATACAAAGTACAGTATATAGTCAGATTTATTTAAGCCGTCCTAGTAGGAGCAGCGGGCAGCCGCTGAGCCGCGCCCGGGGACCAACTTCAGTTCTGAGCCCAGACTTTGGTGAGGGGTACAGACAGGAGGATTGACCTATCATACATATTTTAAATGGTGGGGAAACCCACTCAGGCAAGGGAGAACATAAGAAACTCCAAACAGAAAGGTCATGTTCAAATCCACGACCAAAACAAGTCTTCCTATGAAGTGCAAGTGCTAACCACTGCACCACTGAGCCGAATATTTGAGTCAACAGCTGTAATAACCTCCTTTGATGAAGAAGCAGGTTCCAGAAAATGTCAAAATCGCAAAATATAAAATATCTACATAAAAAAATCTCCTCTTTCTTCCTGTTCAGTGGCTAACACACTACTCACTGTAACTTTTCGTGGGAAAATGAAACACGGGCTTGTTTTTATCTGATTTTAAGGAGAATCCGACTGAGTGGCAGGATAACTATACAGAAATAGCCAATCTTCTCACGAATGGTCTTGTTTGCTCATGTAGGTCATGTAGAGGTATCGTAACAAAGTGAGACTGTTTCATAACCAGCTAAGAGTCGAAGATGTAGCTTACACTGCACTAAACTACATATTTGCCTGAGCACTCAACTTCGTCTTATTACATGAAGGGTAAACACTGAACGTGTCCCAACAAGTTGCACCTTGAAGATTTAGAAGACCGTGCTCAGCCCACAGGCTTTCTTTATCACATCTCGTGGAGTTGACTCAAGGTTTTGCATGTTTCCCAAAAACTGAAACCCTCCTCTCTTAGTAGATAACTTATCTGTGAAGGTGTGACAGTTAAGTCCTCCACACTGGTTCTGCAGGTTTTTTGGCTTGTGCAGCAGTTTATGGTATATAAACCACTGGTTCCACTGGTCATACAGCCTTTACAAAAACACACCACTGTGATGTTTCATTAATATGTCTGTCTAGATTTTTGCACGTTTTTTTTTTGTTTTTGTTTGTTTGTTTGTTTTTTTGCCAAGGGCTCCAGATAAACCTTGTGCATTGCATGCACAGTCAGGGGCCTTCAAATATGCATGATTAAATCAATGTCATGACCTTTTCAGGTTCAATGGCAGCACATTTTGCTGTCACTTTAATGACATTTCCCAAAATTCACTGTTTATAACCAATATG
Source organism: Lutjanus campechanus (assembly GCA_027495735.1). Lineage (NCBI taxonomy): Eukaryota > Metazoa > Chordata > Actinopteri > Lutjaniformes > Lutjanidae > Lutjanus > Lutjanus campechanus. Next base: position 34,719 of record JAJHUR010084873.1, read on the forward strand.
AATATCCTCTCCACAAACCAAATTTTTTGATAAATGTTTTCCGCACATGATATAGATCCCCCACCCGACTTGGAACGCCTACTCACAACATCTGTGTCTGCCTACTTGCACCACAGCGACACCCCTCCGAGTGAAGACATCTTGTTTCCTGCTCAGAGAGACACTCAGTGTATGAGTGGAAACTACTGATAAGCATCAGCGGTGCCGGAGGTGACCTTATGGTGTTGTGGAAACCTGTTTTTTTTTTTCTTTTTTTTTTAACAAAGTCTGCTTTAGATTTCCGCTCTGACTGTAACTCACGTCTACTGTACCATATCTCTGTGCACACGCACGCAATAATCATTCAGTCAGAGACCCCTCCTCACCCTTTCAAAACAAGACAAAATAAAAGAACGATAAAAGAACAGATTAATTTTAAACTTGAGTAAATCATCAAATCATCAAATCAAATTATGCTGCACTAAACTTTAAAACTCGATTTCAACCTGTTTTTTCTCGAAACCAAGATTAAATTAAATTCAGTTGCACCAAAATATGGAACTGCAATTTAAAGTGTGATTAACTTTAAACTTGTGTTTGAGGAGGTTTTCAAAAGTTTTTAAAATGACGTCTCTTCTTTCTTTCACTCCTGCTGATCTGTTAAAACAGCCTAAAACAGCCTGCCAGTTGCTTTTTTCCTATCCATTTTTAATTATATTTTATTTGACCATATTGCTCCATTAATTTGGTCAACAGGTTTTTCTCAGTGAGGTGAAATGAGAGCTGCTCTCTGCTGAGCCATCATGAGTTGGCTAATTAGCATCACTAACTTTTTAGTTAGCTAACAAACAATGTTATGATTTGGGATTTTTATTTTAGTTAGCCACTCAATAATTTAACTTTTTATGAACTTGTTAGTTAGCCAGCAAACAACTTGTGAACTCTTCAGTTAGTTAGCAAACAATAACATTTTGTTAACTTTTTAGCTAGCTATTAAACAATCTAATGTTATGTAAACTTTTTACTTTTTTTTTTTTTTTTTTTTTTTCACCAATTT
>JAJHUR010084873.1:35774-46153 GCA_027495735.1 Lutjanus campechanus
TAATTTTTTTTAAATTTTTTTTTTTTTTTTTTTTTTTTTTTTTTACACCAATCTACAAACTGACGTAAAGAAATTACTATTATAGAATTCAAAATACTCAGTCGCACACCACCTCAAATTACAACCTGTGTGAATACGTCTCCATCAGATCTGGACGCTGCAATTTCTCCTCATTATTCTTTAGCTAAACTGCTCGAGCTCTGTCAGGTTACGTGGGGGTCAGGAGTGAACAGAGGCTTTATTCTCAGGCTCGACTCTTCCTGAAAAACAAATTTTCTTCCAGGTCTGCTGCAGAGTGTGCCAAGTTTCCCCACAGGATTTCCCATGTTTATGATGGTTTGAGGTGTTTGGTTTGCACGCCCAACATGGTCAACAGACCTTTCCCACAGCAGCCATTTTGACATGAAATAGTAGAGTAAACACAGGTGTTACCAATGATAATGATTAAGGTCAAGGTCAAGGTCAAGGTCAATTTTATTTATATAGCACATTTAAACAACCGAGGTTTACCAAAGTGCTGTACAAGGTTCTGTTCCACTGAGATCAAACGCAGTCAGGGTGCTGCTACTGTGGCTGCTGGCTCACTGGAAAGACTCTACTACACTAAATGGAACGTGACCTTCATTAGCATCAGCACCTGCGTTTACTCTACAATATGGCTCCCATGAAAAAGGTCTGTTTTAGTCTCATCAGACCACAGAAGCTGACTTCAGTCTATGTGTCTTCTGGCACACTGTCGGCCAGATGTCATGGGATTTTTTAAACTCTTATTTCCACTTTCTCATAAAGCTGTGGCTGGTGACACACAGGCCGACTGCAACTGAAACTTGTCGTAGGTTTCTTGGTTGCTTCCTTCACTATAGTCTCAGTGTTTGAGCACTACAGCTGTATCATACTCTTTGCATCATACTCTTTCCATCTCTTAAGCAATGATTTACCTCTACAGCAGGGGAAGTTTTTTGTTTGTGCTTGTGTTTTTTGGTCATCTTTTCTCGTTGAGTTGCTTTGGGTCCTCATTTGTCTTCAGGGTCTAGACATCAGGCCCAGTGATGATTTAGTTTTGTCCTATTAAAGGGGGTAAATGCGTTAGCAAACATGTATTTAGTATTTTAGAAAGCTGTAATGAATTAAGATCACTTAAATATTTCTCTGTTGCTCAGTCTGGCCTGTAGTGCTATTTATCCATCTATGCTGTTCTGGTATGAGTTAACAAGTTTTGGAGATATTGGCTGTAGAGGTTCCTGCCTTTTCCCCATTGTAACGTGACTAAATAGCATTAGTCCTGTGGTGTTAAGTGTGCCAAAAAATACATTACAGCAATGTCTCTTTCCAGGAATCATGACCAGATTACTCAAAATAACCCACGGTCCTTGTTGTGGGCAGGTTCATGTATGAACTACTTTCTGTCTGCAGTAGAATCTACTAGAACAACTTTCTTTCTATTATCTATACTCTATATTCTATATTCTTACATGAAACTGCCCACAACAAGCTCTGTGGATTATCTTGGGGAACTGGGTCATGATTTCTGGAGAGAGACACTGGTTCTGAATTTTTCAAACATTTTTTGGTTGGTTTGGATGAGAGGCGAAGCGTCTTCAAGAACTCTATGAAGTCCAGTTGCCTTCGACAAACTTTGGAATACAACTCATTATGACAGTGATTATAAGGTTCTAATGTATTTCAACTATGAGAATTATAATAATGCACTAATATAATAATACACTATGATCCTTGCAAGTCAGGGAGTGCCAGTAATTATGAGAAATTATGATACTTGACTTTACAAGTAAGGGATAATGTACAGCCAGCAGGTCATTATTGCAAAAGAAAATCAATTTGTACAACATATTAATTTAAAATTTTAAGTAAAAAATATATATTGTTTTATTTATTTTAAAAGTGATTTTATTGCTCCACCAGATTCTATGATCAGAACTGCGCCCATAGCAACGGTCTGTTATACATAGCAACGATCTGTTTTACATAGCAACGGTCTGTTCTGCATATTTTTATCTGTAGGGCAATTTGAATGTTGAACTACATCACATTTTACTTCCAGATGGTCCTCTTTTAGCTGATTCATTCGCGTTAAAATTTTAACTGTTTTATTTAATACTAAAGTTTTACTTCGGCTTTCATTGTTTTTTTTGTTTTTTTGTTTGTTTTTTTTTACTTCTTGTACGTCTTGTTGCCTTTTTTTTTTTAAAGTTCCTCATTGGTGTTCTTTGTGTCTTGGAGCTTTAATTTTATTAATTTACTCGGCTATATTGTAAATGAGGCCTCTACCGCAGTATATTTCCGAGTTAGAATAAAAGTTGAATGGAAAATAAGAACTTACAATGCCGTAATTGACCAATCATAATCAAATGTTTAATAAAGCTAAATGTTTCGTGTGTTACCATTATTGTTATGAAGCATTTATTGATATTTATGAGTGCTTATAACGACGATTACACAAGCACAGTTTAATGCATTACACAAGTCTGTTCATAGAAAGTGTTTCGACATGAAATCTACTTTGAGTCACTGTCGAAAAACATGAAAACTATCACTTCTTCAGAACGTGTCTGGTACGAACACAGTCAGAAAGATCATATTCATCAGAACGCTAAGCTTCATACTTTCACTAAACGTTGCTGTGGGAGTATTATTTTCAGTATGACAACACTGAAATGGCCTCAGGCAGGTAAAGACTTGGCTCCATAGTCGATCTTTTCTCCACCTGCTGCCTGGCACTGACATAAGAGGCGGGGCTGAGGTGGCTGCGGTCATCAGTGTAAAGATGTTTAACTTCATGGTGTAGTCATTTGACGGGACGTGGGAACTTAGAAGACGCACATATTACCCCGCGAAGACGTGCAGGGCGCCTGTCGCTCCTCGGGGATCCCCTCGGTTCAACAGCTGAGCACAGAGGATTTTACACAAGTTTTCACCCTCACCAGCAGAAATCAGCCGCACGGACCAGCGGCAGATCTGTCTCTCCACGAGGGCACGAGGACCTGGATTTTAACTATGCAAAAATCCAACTAATCAAATTAGACTGTTTTAGATGTTTAAAAGGCGTCTTGACATCACGGTGGCATTTATTGCCATCGTGGTGTCTCCACTGCTGCTGGAATGTACCACAACAATATGTCAGGTGAGTTCACCACGTTTCCTCAGATTTAACCATCGTGGTCATACATGTGTAGTAGCCTACGAATAGTGGGGGTGATCACTGCAAATATTTAAATAAGATCAAGTTTATTACATCCAGTACGCCAGAAAAACGGATTAGCATCACGCTATATAACGTTAATCTTAAAGGTTAAAACGATGTTTTTCACGTATTTCTTTATAGCAGACCGTTGCTATGAAGAACAGATGGTTGCTATGGATGCAGTTCTGATCATAGACTTTGGAGGAGCAATAAAATAATTTTTAATCAATGTTTTGTCTCAAATTATTAAATTTTTGGTAAAAGTGGGATAATGTACAGTGAAATAAATCCCTTCAGGATGATTCAAGACCTGCATCGTTCTGTCAGGGTTTATTTCACCATAATGACCCGCTCACTGTACATTATTCCACTTACTACACAGCTACTTACTAAAAACAATCCATAGTGCCCATAGCAACAGTCTGTTAACAGACCTTAGAATGCTATAACTGACCAATCAGAATTGAGTATTTTACAAAGCTGTCTAATAACATTATAACATTATAACAGTAAGTTATCACATTACAACATTAAATGTTTCACATAATAACCAGTGGTGGGAAATAGCTAATAGGCTAGTTAACCGAATTTTGAAACAGGCCATACAGCATATCGACTGCTTTTAACTGTTGGTAGTTTAAGTATAGATTGATTTGTACCTTACTTAGGAAAGTTTTGAATGCAGGAATTGTACCAGAATATTTCTATACAATGGTTTTAGTACTTATACTTGAGGACTTTTTTCTTGCAATTACACAAACAGATTAATCAATTATCAAAATAGTTGGCAATTAATTTAATAACTGATTAATAATAAATTAATTGTTGCAGCTCTAGCAATATCCTTTGTTATACCAGTGAACCTTTCATGTCATAATGTGCTTCTGATCCTTTTTTTTTCTGATGTGGCAACAATTTGCTGCTGGAATTGCAAAACACTGATACCAAAACAATGTAGGAGCATCTACGTCTCCTACAAGATGAATGATTTCTTGTGATGTGACAGACAATAACTCTGCAGTGATAATTTTGCATTAATTTGATTAAATGTGAAACAAACACTCAAAACAGTTATTCCGTTCTCAACGTGTTTCCTTGATCTCTGATGACACATCATGCTCATTTTATGATTCATTGCAGTAAATATACTGTATTACAGATTGCTCCTTTAAATGGGAAAATCCCTATTCTGTTTGGTGAGTGCTTCATATTTCCTACACTTACGTTGTCTTTCTGTTGTCCTTATCTTAGGTGGGAAATCCGACTGGTAAGTTTTCTAATTTCTAATGTTGTTGTTTTCTTTTCTTTCTTTTTTTATGTTCAGATAAACTTTCAAAATCAAAATAAAATCAAATAATTAATATGGGTTTCATCATCACATTATAGGCCCCAGCATCCTTTCAGGGACCACATGTGGAAAAAGCCACATGCGCCAGTTCTTGTCTTAATGCTGTCCTCTGTCTGTCTCTCTGGACAGGTTACGTTGAGGGACACTGCCCTGTGAGACTGACCTCAGTCCGGGGTTCTGTGGGGACTTACTCTGAATGTGTCACCGTCCGTGTTTGGATGAAGGCTGATGGTATGGAGTCGAATCAATGAACTGTAGTGTACATTTTACTGTCATACCATTATCCAACCGTTGAAAAGTCACTCTGCTTTCCTCCAGACTTCTGTGACGACCCGAGGATTGAAATTCTCTCCCCAGTCAAAAAGACAATTTGGTCAACCACGAAGAAAAAGAAAAAGAAAAAAAAGGTTGTTGTCTTTGCACTTCCCCCAAAACCCTGCATATGTCAAATATCATCAGGAGCCAACAGCTCATAGCAGTTTAAGAAGGTGTCATGTCGCGTTCTCTGTTCTCTCTTTCTTAGTGTGACAATGAAAGAAGACGATATGAAACCCGAGACAGGTGTGACATGGGTGCCACAGAGTCGGTGCCACAGAGTAATGCCAGTTTTGCCCTGGTAAGAATTTTTCCTGTTTCAGGTCTCAGTGACGATGGTTTTATGATGGTAAATCTGGGTATTTTCTTTCTTTCCAGTGGGAGGTTGTACATGACTGTGTCAAGGCTGAAGCAAAACGTGTTGTTTCCGTGTCCTACAGCACAAGATCAACGCGCTGCAACGTCAGTTATACAGTACCAGGTAGTGTGCTTATGATGTTTTACCTCTTTGGTTTAATTCCTTTCAATTCAAATCTCCCTTTGCTTTTTTCATACATTCTTTCTCCATCAGAGGCCTTGTTAAGCACAGAGACAGTGTCATAGTCTGGTGATATATATCCCGTCTAAGATGAGTAACAAATTAGAGGTATAATCTTCAACATTTTGTATCTGCAGAGACGCTGCCCTCTGCAGTATTTCCTTAGTTGTTCTCATTGTTTTGCCGTGCTCGGGATGTTTCAGCTACCCAAAATGCTGGTATTTGATGTCGTGATGTGTTTACTAACACCTCAGACAAATTCTATTGACTCTACCTTTAAAAAGGAAAAACTAGAGACCATCTTGCATAGGGCTGCAAGATATGGTAAAAAAAAAATCATATTGTGATTATTTTATTATCAAGATTTTCCTGAGATTTGGATATTGCACTTGGCCCTATTGTAATTTTGGTAATATTATGATTAATTGTGTAGCATGTAAATACTTAGTACTGGGACCACACCCATCTTTTAAGTCAGCCTTCATTTTGATCTCAACTACACACCTGTAATGTTACATGACTGCATCTTGCACAGTTGTGATGCTATTACATTGAAAAAATCTGTCCACATACAGACAGACATATAAACCCCTAGCAAAATATTCAGAACTGCTTATGCGGTAGTTCCTGCTACAGTAGGTGTCTCCAGGTATTTTCCACATTTTGCCATGATGACATTGACTCACAAGGTGAAATCTAGAGACCATCTTGTGATGGGATCACACCAGCCGTGACTACCGTCAACATGTTGACATTCTGACCCTGAATTAGGGTTGCCAACCGTCCCTTGAAAAACGGAATCGTCCCGTATTTCGAAATATAAGTACGCGTCCCGTATTGAGTTGGAAAGGGACGCACTTTGTCCCGTAATACCGTGAGAGTAAAAAAATAGTCCGTAAAATGTCGATGGAATTAATGAACAACAGTGCCTTTTATATGAAAACTTACGGTAACGTTCCTAGGACCTCTCCTGTTCTGTGACCAATGAGCTGACAGCACATTCATACACGAGTATGACAATACAGAATCAGTGACACACCTTCATCAGTCAAAGACAAACCGCTCCTCACAGCAGCAAGATCTCAGAGGAAATATTGAATGGAAAAAATAATGTGGCATTGAGCTGTTCATAAGTTACAGGATGAATGTTCTGCTTATTATTTATTGTTTTATATTAATTTATACAGTTTTAAGTTAAATGAAATTTAATTAAATTTAATTTAATGAAATTTAATGAAAATACATCTGATACAGGATATAAATCCTCTACATCAGACTCAAAATAATAACAACTATACAAAAAACAAAAAGAAAACCAAAATACAATATATAGTTAAAAAAAACTCAATAACACATACATATCACTTAAATACATTAAGCAGGAAAGGTTTCTGTTTGAGAGATAGGCCTATTTATTTTTGATAAGTTAATTTTGTTATTTTGTATTAAAGTAAATTTCTGGATAATAACTTGTTTTCCATGTGTTCATATCATTCAAAAATATGCATCTAATTCAACTCAGGTTTAAATAGTTAAAAATTGTTTCACCCACAAAAAAAAAAGAGCTAAAAAAAAAAAATCTCGCCAGGAAGGTGCAGCCTCTCAGTGGCCAACGGGTCAGGCTGTAGTTGTACTGGGCAGTTGTGGGACTGTGTGTATCTGTGCAGATGTGATCAGGGAGATCCTGCAAAAGAGAGGTCACCTGTTTTCCTTCCAGTGAAACTTCGCTGAATAAATTAAAGTTTTAAAAAAATGTGGACCGCATTTGGAGAGTAAAGTAGGAGGGCCAGTCGTCCCCTCCCTGCTTCTTACTTCCCTACTTCCAACCTGCTCTCTTGGACCACAGAAATCTTCAAACTCAGCTTTGATTTAGATCTCAACTACACACCTGTTAAGTTTTGTGACTGCATCGTGCTCAGGTGAGATGCTGTTTAGCTGACAAAATCTGTCCCCAGGCAGACAGACATAAAAACATCTGGCAAAGACTCAAAAACACTTCTGTTGTAGTTCCTGCTGCTGTCGGTCTCTCCAGGACCATGTTTTGCCATGATGATGCACACACACATACAGACTTACAAAGTGAAATCAATATCAGCCACACTCTACACTCAAGTTACAACAACTTCCTGTTTCATGATGAATAATGTGTCATCATGGCAACAGCGATCTGGTTAACCCGCTAGGAGTATTTGTAAGAGTATAGGGCTATAATTTCCTGTTCGCAAAATGATTCCGCAGATGTCGCCTACCAAAGTACTTAAAACCACCTCTGTGCTAGTTCCCGCTACAGTAGGTGTCTCTAGGACCACAGTTTGCCATGATGACACAAACACACTCACAAGGTGAAAACAACACCGGCCGCACACTTTTGCAGCTGTTAACCTCGCACACTTCTTGGTATAGATTCTATTTTGTTGTAAAATGAGATTTTGTTGTGGTTCCCTCTCTGGCCAATTGATTGATTGATAGGATTTGATTGTAGAGATTAATAAAATTATAGAACAAACTAATTTATATGGAGTAGTGCTGAGGATGACTTGAGCAGACTCATAGCCTGAGGGATGAAGCTATTCTTCAGTCTGGTGGTACAGCAGCAGATACTTCTGTATCTCTTGTCTGATGGCAGCAGGGTGAACAGGCTGCAGCTGGTGCGGGTCTTGTCTCTGCACAGCAACCTTCTCTCCCAGATATCACTGATGCCCGGTAAATGGGTACCAGTTTAGTTTAGTTTAGTTTTTTTGACAAAGTATCAGATACAATAGTAAAAGCAAGACTTCAAAGACTTATCTCCCTCATGGTCCCTCATGTTCCAGTGATCTTCTGGGCTGTTTTATTGACCTACTGTAGAGTTTTTCTGTCCTTAAGCCGGGCACATCCCTTGCCAGTTTGTGATCTTTCCAGTCAGGATGCTTTCAGTTGTTCTTCTGTAGAAGTTGATAAGAACTTGGACTGTAATTTTGCCTTCTTGAGTTTCCCTAAGAAATACAGCAGATTCTTCTTTACCAGGGTGAAAATGTGTGATGTTGATGCCCAGGAACCTAAAACTGTTCACCTGCTTCCCTTCAGCGCCACTGATATAGAATCAGAATCAGAAATACTTTATTGATTCCCGGGGGGAAATTGTTAGATGCTAGACTTGACTTGACATGACTAGAGCGTAGGAAGTGAGACCGCCAATCTGAACTGTCTGCAATCTGTGAGTAAGGAAGTCCACCATCCAAGTGCAGAGTCTGGTACTCAGGCCCAGTCAGCTTCATGGGTGAGAACTGTACTCTCTCTACTGAACTCTCCTGAAGGAATAAAACTGAACTTTTCTAAACAATACTCCCACATTTGGTTTTATGATTATGTCAGTGGAGAATGCTGTCTCATGTGCCCATCCTGGTTTAGATCTTGTGCCTGAGGAAGCTGTAGCATACGACAAAACATTCAATCACCCCTCTGACTTTTCCCATTGAAGAGAAAACAATCAGATCTGTATCATCTCAGAAAAAACTTAGTTTTGATTTGTATGTCTTCCCCACTCTCTATCTTACTCAGTTTTTTTCCATCAGTGTATCACCTGTCTGTTCATTTTGACCTGTTGAGTGGTGATGAATATATTCTGTTGTTTGTGTGACACTCAGATCCCGTACCAGACTTTGATCTGTCTATGAATCAGTCATCTAAATCCATCACCGTCACTGTGAAGCCTGGAGAGAAAGTCTTTGCCAGATGGTGTTACCAAAAAAGAGCATGCCACTGCATGGGTGGGACATCGTCCACCCCAATTACTGTGAGTAACAGAGGGACATTTATCTGCACATGCGCACTTTTGTTTGTACACACCTGTAATGTATTTATTTGTTCTGTTCAGATTGATCCATCTCAGTCTCGATCAGGTGTCCTTAACATCCCATACCTGCTGCCCTGTGTCTGCGTGCAGGTACGTTCGGCTCCAAATCATTTTTGGGACACAGTCAGTTTTATTGTTTTTTTTTTCTGTTTTTCATCCCTGTACATGTCTTGTTTGCATTTACAGGCATATTACACCCATACTGACGCCAAGCGAGATACAAAGTGTCCATTTCAAAATCAAAGCCTTGCAGGTGAGTGTGACAAATGATTCATGTCAAAGTCAGACTGAAAATAAAAACATCTTGTAGGGAGTTTTTGTTGTTGTACCATTATTATGTAATTATCAACTGCGACACTTTGTCCCCTGATTCAGACATACAAAACAGGGGTGTTCCCCTTCATATGTTAGATGGTGTCTCACCAAAGACTATGTTTTAGATGTTGTTACAGTTTGTAACCCTATCATTGACTCTCTGTGTCAATTATTAACAGATAACACAACCATAGTCTGTTATTTAGAGTTATTTAAAAATATGGCTAATCTAATGTAGGTTTAGTTATCTTATTCCTGCAGGAGGTGTCTGATAAAATTACCGACCACATCTCCTACTGTTGTGATCAAGGGTGTTCCACATTTGAGGCTTTACAAGAAACACAGGAAATGAGCGGAGAGTGGCCTTTACCACAGTGACCTAAGCTTTGAATCATGAGCATTTTAAATGTGACCCATTTAGATGTTTTTTTTCCAGCTTCAGGGGAAAATGCGGCATGTTTTGATGCATCAAAGCTGCACTGCTGTTCACAGGGTTTATTGTATATCAACAGCTGATTGTGTACAGCTAGATTATTTTTTGGGGCATTTTTGCCGGCGGCCGCTGCAGAGGACCAACAGCCTCAGCACATGGGGCACACGCTCCACCAACTGAGCCAATTTTACTATGATTATTATTAGTAGTAGTAGTTGTAGTAGTAGTAGTAGTAGTATCATTATTATTATCATTAGCATTATTCTCCCCATTGTATCGTGCATGTTCAGTACAAGCAAAGTGTCGTCTCAGTCAGGTCCGTTGTAGACTTGCAGGGCAGGCAGAGAGAAAGGAGGAGGTAAAATCCGGTTAATCACCTTGCCCCAGGTCATG